>LOEQ01002233.1:93481-104059 GCA_001685075.1 Bramus lutescens | reverse complement strand
GGCAGTGCTTAAATGAACACAATTTATGTGTTGTTATTTCGGGTGTAAAGCTAGGCGTGCAGGAGCCGGGTGGGACAAAAAGCAGGCCTGCTCCCCTATCACTACCCCTACAAATTTCCATGTGACCTCCTAGAATGCATCTGTTTGTTCTAACATATTATTTGAAACACAGAGAAGAGAACCCTTTGGGTAATGCCCATGACCTGATGAAGACATTGACCCAATTCCCTATAATTTTCCTGTCAATACCTTCTAACAAAATGTCAATAGCTTCTAGTGAAATGATGCATCCTTCTTTCACAGGCTTTGTCAGAACAACAAAGACAGGAACATTGACATTATGATTCTGCCATTGAAGTCCTGTTCGAAGACCAGTCTCTGACAGGGAAAATATGGTCTTCCAGAGGGAAGAAGTATGCTCTCTGCAGGTCTACTTCCACCCTGATATCCTGGGCACATTATTTGCTATCTAAATTGGTAGACAGACTAGAACAGTATTATTCAAACACATCTCTACCACATTTAATCACAGTGTAATTGAACATATGTTTAACCCTGAAGCCAAGTGACAATTTCACCATTAACATAATGTTTGGAAACTCTAAAATACACATGAATCCCCAATCACCATGGTGTACTGACACATAAACCAAGTAAACTCATGAAAATAGAAGTTTATTGTTCTTCAAGTGTAATAAGTTATTTTTATTTGTGATTAATAATTCAGGGAACTTAGCTTATGAGAATAAACTGGAAGTCAAATTATCTTAGTAATAGATGAGTTAAGTGAATCAGATTTAGATATTTTTAACTATGTAAAAGATGAATATAAAGTTAAATTTAGTATTCACAAGGATCTGCAATAAGCATCATGTTTCCATACTATGGCAAACAATGTTGTGATCAAGACAACAGTGAAAATGTAAACGTCAAAAAGCCATGGAGCCCAAATTGATGGGAGGAATGAAAAGTGTCAGGGCCAGCTTGCCTTGGTAGCTGCTCCAGTGCCCTCTCACAGGGGCTGAGAACTCCATTTTTCTTTTACATTAAGTCTTTATAATATTAAGTCTTCCTCAACCCTTCTTACTGTACATTTTTTATAATTTTATTAAATAAACTTTCCTTTCCACATGTACTCGCATTGTATGTCTACATGTATAGGAGAAAATAAACTCAAGAGGCATTGACCAAAATCAGCTTTAATAATCACTAGTATTCAGTAGCCAAGTTCCTGGTTTAAGAATGATTGTATCGTGAAAGAACCTACCAGTTTGAAATAATAGCACCACCTGTCGAGCTTCCTCCCAAACTTGATGCCATCCCTACTGAAGAAACCCATCTACTCCAGCAGGGAGCCTTGTTACTGCTTCAACATAGGTTTTCTGAGCCTGTAAGTTTCATTAGCTTTCTGATTGTTTAGAACACCTAAGAGGAAGGTTTTCAATTTGTAGTCAATGGCTACATCATGTTTGTCATTAACATTTCTTATTTACACTGCTTCATGATTCTGTCTGAAAAATTCCTCTCTTCCATTTTCTGTCTTCCTGAATCCATGGTTCTCCCAGGAGCTCACTGACAGCTTAGAACAGCCATACACAGGGATGAGTGCTCAGCATCCTCTAAAATTTGGCTAGAAAAGACATTATCACTAGATTTCATCACTTGCAGAAAAAAAAGCACCACTAATTGCTGTCTTGGTTTATCTAGCACTGTAACCATTCCTGGTAAAGATGTCATGTGACTAAGATTCATCTGTGTGGATGGGTTTATCATTAACTATCTGACAAAGAGCATCACATTCAGTATATAACAAAAATAATCTCATAGTTTAAGTCTGTGTCATAAAAAGGAAGCACCATTGATAATATTTGACAGCTTAAAATACACTTTATGTATGTTACAACTCATTAGTATCAAGCCCCCTGAAGACATTGAAAAGCTGAGCCTTGAACACTATAAAAACTATAGTGGTCCAAAAAGCATTCAATTGAGAAGTGAACATTCAATCCTTGAAACCTCACTGTGGTCAGAATTGCTTACTCTATCATCACATAACTGGCATGTGCCACATATGAGAAACTCGGGGTACAGATGAATAAAACACACCCCCTTTCCTTGAAAATATTACTGTCCAATTGGGATAAAAGACACCTAGACCCATTGTACTTTTAAATAGCATGCAATAAAATGCTGACCCTGACATAAGAATGTTTAAGGAATTCCCAAAAGACAAATGTTCTTCACTAGCAAGAGGCAAAGTCTTCCACAGGATTACTCTTTCAAATCTTAAAAGAATAATTAAGAATTAATAGGTGACTGAGATGAAACTGACAGGCCATTGAGACGTTGGGCTTATCTTTAAAAAAATAAATAAAATCAAAATCATTTGCAGGTGTGCAGGGTAAAATGCACATTTTCTTACTATGAGGCATATTGAAAAGAACAGAATGCAGTTGGAGAAGAAGAAATAGGCAGAATTGCAGAGGTTCCCTCGAGGATTGCAGGTCTCAGGAAGAACAAATTGTTGTTTTAGATGACTTCAATATAAGTTATAGAGAATAAGGCAAGATTAGGAATGTGAAATCAAAGTTTTAATATAAGATGCTACAGAAAAGAGAAAAAGAAAACTCTCTGGTGTTGAGAGATTTATATTTTACTCTAAATTAATTATAATTCATTAATATATGTAATTGCATATATTTGCTTACATAAATACACAACCCACTTACCAATGAGGATGGAAGACACATATTTGGTAATGACTTGCCAATACACTAGGTCTGAAAAGATACAATTAGCTATCTAAAAGAGCTTTGATATGAAGATTATTAGGATCTTCACTGGAGAGGCAAAGGAAAGAATATTTCATGGGGGAGAATTGGATATAACATGTGTAGAGTGGAAAATTGGGAAGCAGATCATTGTGTTGATTCCATGGAGAAGTCAGAAACCTAGAAAGACAGACAACAGATGAGACTTATCCTGTTCTTTCCATGAACAGCACTACATATTATCACCAAGAGAATCCTGAACATTACCAAGCCTACCAGAAAGCTGTTGACTTCTCAAGTTCATATGCAAATAATTTTAGTGAGGACATCAGTAGCAGTGATCCTTATAGGGAAAATGAATGGCAAATGAAAGAAAAAGGAAAAGACAAGACTGACTGAAAATAGACCCAGAGGAACAAGAGAACGCTGATATTTGTGAACTCAATGACAACTTGTTATGAACAAGGGATTACAGAAAAGAGGTATAAAGTAATGTTCAACAACAAAAAGTCTCTTTAAGTTCTCTTTGCTTCCAAACTGAGTTTCTCACTCTGGACACACTGTCTACATGCAAAGTCAGAAGTGACAACAAATGTCAGCATCATTACCTGACATAATTCATTGTTATATACTCTTCCCTACTTAGGAATTAGGGAATTTGTTCCAGGACCAAAGACAGAATGTAGGAATGTCCCTATACCTCTGAATGAAAGAACCAAGGGTTGATTTTTGTTCCAAAATTCTTTTTCTATGTCTTTATTCTCCCAGTATTTTATTATAGCACAATTTTAATCTGAAAATTGATTTTAGATCTCCACACTGGTATTTGACTATAAAGTTCTAACAGTAAAGGGGGCTGTTTAGCTGTTTATGACTTATTTGGAAGGGAGCCTCAGAAAGGAGAAACCGGTGATTCTTTTACTGACATCAGTGAAAACTGCTTCCTGCTCAGATCAATGCATTAAAAAGTCAGCTTTAATACATAGCATGCCTTAGCATCGACAATAGTATACTTAGATATAAGTACTCTAATCCTTCAGAATTTTGTAATTGAAAAGAAAAATTATTTAATTATAGTTAGTGTGTACACTATGATTATTATTGTTAGTAATGATCTGGGGTCAAATGGATGCATATTTTTCCAGTTCATAAGACGATTGTCGCATAAGTGAATTAAAACATTCTATTTTCTTCAGAGCAGTACATTATCCTCTATACATACAAATAGTAATAAAAGAATAAGCAATATTCAGAATTTCTTAACTATATTATCATACCTTGCATTTATCAATCAATGAAGCATCAAAAGTCAACTTATAGAGAGAAGAATATTTTAAATCATTGAGTTATAAATACCTTGTAAATGACTTCTTGAGATGAACTGATTTCCTGATGAGAACAGTGCTATGTAATCTTTGATCACAGTGCACTTTTCCATCTGCATCCCTTTCAAGTCTGGATATCTAGAGTCTGTTGCTTTTCTCCCACTAAACTGCCCTAACCTTCTCTTTAAGCCTGAACTGTTCTTACATTACAAAATACCCAATTGGGAATGTGTTTCCTGCAGGGACTCAGTTCAAAAGATGCCTTCTCCACGTAAAGATCTTTAATATTTCTGAATATACATTCTTTTCGGAATGTTAGAAACCTGTTTTTCATTACACTGCAATGGTACATGTTTTTGCTTGGGTATCTGTGATCCCTAGTCTACCTTGACAGTCTCATGACAGGCCATTGAAGTAAACAAGAAGCACAGTGCGCCAAGCAAAGTCCCCACCTGGAACTGAACAGGGCTGTTGTGCTCAGGAGAGAAACTCCTCCATGAGCAACCAGAAGAGCCTTCACTGAGCTGTGTACTTTTTAGCTAATTATTTGCATTTAAATCCACATTTCCACAAACAAAACAGATAACTTTTTTTTTTTTTGATAGAGTTTAAGGTAAAGGAGAAAGGGGCAAATAATGACTAGCTCAATGCTCACATTCAACTCACTGGTACACATTTATTTTGTTCATGTTCTTAAATTTTTGTGCTTGTGGTTTTCTTAAAAATATTTTCTTATTGCTATCCATAAGCTGTATTCCTGGCTTGGTATATTAACCAGCATTGTCTCAGTTAAGTTGTCCACACCTAAATTTCCTAAGGTGACAATTTTATGTTGAGGCAGCTCATGTTTTAGGGACCTGTAGATTCAGGTGAGCTTTGGAAGACTCAGCGGAGAATGCTGCTATGTAGCTCAGTTAGGTAAATCTACTCTCTTTAGTAACCTCAACCATCCATAACATAGACATGGCCACTGAGAAAGTTAGATGGTATTTAACTCATTGGTATTCTGCAGAGGTTTGTTACAAGCAATTACAAGTAAAATGGTCAAATATGTGGCCTTGAGAAACATGTTTAATGATGCTTGTAAATGTGATTTTTTCCCTCTATGAATCACCAAATATCAAACCCAGACCCTCTTAAAGAGGGTAATCACCCTGTCCAAATCAAATATGCAATAATATAGGCACATGTGTGAAAAGCAAAGCACATATAGGAAGCAGAAAGGTGATTGTACTTTGAGTCTAGCAGGATTACAATCCATGTGCAATCTTTTCTTTGAAAAAAAATTACTCAAAGAATGCATTAAGGAGTTTTAATTTCAGTGCCTCTTCATCATTAGGAAGAAATGTGATTAAATATTTAGCACTCCCAGCTGCCTGCAGAGTGATTATTATCATCCCATTATAAGATGAGGAGAAGACACGAGGAAGGATTAAATAAATTGCCTGAGGACACACATCTAGATAGTGACCCATAACGGAATTCAAATTAGAGACTCACCTAAAGCATCCTCTTTACTGTTTTTTGCCTTATAAAAACATACTAAGATTGGGTTATATGAAGGATATTGGGAAGAGCCTTCATGAATTATAAGAAAGCCTGAATATAATACTCCACATTTTGTGGTTTTTCATACTAAACTTTTTAATAGTGATAAGGTCTATATATATAAATGGAGCACTTTTCAAGGAAGTCAGTTAGTGAAACCTAGAAAGGTGGAAAAAACAGCTAGAAAGAAAACATGCTTGAAGCTGAGGTCCTGAGGAGAGCTGCTGGTTTGAAATATTTCAATTTCCATGGACACATAAAACTTTGTAATATGGATGTTAATGGATGTTGAATTATGAGTAGAAATTAATTAATAAAACTATTTGGCTGAAGCAAAATTTATATAACAAAATAGAGTTGTGCATAAAGAGTGGAAGACATCCAGTAGATCATATAGTTATAAGACTATGGATTTTGATCTTCAACATTTAGAAAAGAATTGGAAACACCCATAAGCAAAAGGAATCAAGAGAAGGGTGATCAGAGCAAACAGTGATGCTCAACCTGAGGTTACTGAGGACAATGAAAGAAAACTCTCTTCTTCATGAAATTGTGAGATGGGACTTCAAGAATAAATACACTTTATCAAAGTAAATATTCGCGTTAACAAGGTTTTCTTACCTCCAGCCATATAGAACCAAGTGTTGCTACAATAATTTATTTAAAATTAAAAAATAACTTTGAAAAGACTTTTAACAATTAGATTAATTTTTACCGTTAGATTGCAGCCTGCCTGCTGAAATACCTATACTGTACTTATAATGTGCCTTTCGGACACACCCCACAAGGTCTTCAGGGAAAGCAGGAAGCAGACTGGGACATCCAAAGCATTTGACTGTCTCCCAGAACACGCCTCATTTTAATAATGCAGCCTGATAATAAAATTTTGGCCACATAGATAAGTCAGTATAAAATTGAAAGTAATAATTAAGCTATAGAAGATTCACTTAACCTTTTGTGAAAAAGAAAAAAATCCAAAATTATAAAACTATCTGTTATTCATACTAGACAAAATTCAAAATTTTAAGCATTTGCTTTCATTGGTATCTCCCACAAATCGAGTCTAATGCCATCGTCCAAATACTGTATTCTGCTCAAGCGTCTCAGAGGCCTGGGGTCACTAACACACCAAAGTCAAGAAGAGTTGTCCCTCCAAATCACTTGCAGCTATTTGTTATTTAATCTGCAGGACAATGCATTTGTGACACAGATCAAGGACCTTTGAAGTCAGCCAGGTGGTTGAGTCAAGTCACAGGAATGGTAAGTTTAGGGGTTCATTCGGCTACTCAGTTTTCATTTCTCTGTTTATTAGCCAAAGGAAGTAATAAGACCTTGCTGAACTATGCTTCAAAATGTGTGACAATAAAATATAGATGTCATGGTGCAATGAAATTTCTAAACCAAAATATATTAAAAAAAAGGTTCATACAGCTGTGGAGTTGGAGTTTACAGAACAGTACTTTTCAATACAATAAAAGTCTTAGCATTAAGATCTTATATTTCTTAAAAGCCCTTTGGAGCATAAAATATTCACTGTACAGATGGCTTATAAACTGGTCCTCACAAAAGCTCTGTTCAGCTTTTGTTTTAAATTTATTGATCCACAAAGGATGTCATAAGAAGTATTATTTAAAAAGCACAGTTTAAGGACTTATGAAAAAAAAGACAGGTTGAAGAGATAGCACTGAAACAATTTGGAATGGACTGCTGTCAGAAATCAAAAAAATTCTGGAGTTTCCCACTTTTGATGTGCAGTGGAAAATTAAACAACTCTACTCAACTTTATCTGAAGAATCTTACATGCCCAGAGCACAGCCATTCTTTGAATATTAAACGTCTGTTGATGTGGTCTGGGTAATGAGACTTAATTACCTGTGTCTACATATACATTTAAATTCACATGTACATTCAAATTCATAATCAAATGGCATTTGACATATTCATTTTTACACATTCTGATACTGTATTTTATGTGGCTATGAAGAGGGAAAAGTTAATAGAATAAAATGAGGCTCAAAAACAATATGGTAGAGCAAAAGTGATGCAAAAGTCCCGAGTACCATAAAGAATGTTAATACAAATGTGCTAAATTAAGATGTAAGAGCCATTGACCAAACAGTGTTATGATTAATACAGTTTCTGTGTGGTTATTGTGGTCTGGGTGGCCGGGAAAAGAAAGCTCAGTCTCAGTCTACACAAGACAAGAGCAGTACGTCACAATGAGGCGCTATTTTCTCCATTTCCTGCTGCAACTACAGGTGTCTATTGTAGTAGTTGTATCCCCTCTTTCAAAGTCTTCCCGCTAATATGCTCGAGGAAACATCATTTGCTCTTCTAGTTGACAAATAAGTAGCACATCTCTTTAATTAATATTCATGGCTTTGTCTTGAATTTTATACTATCAAAGTTTTTAATTAAATATTGAAAACTTCTGTGGCACAACATGACAGCCTGCTGCCAGATCAGTAGCACTATCATGCTACATTATTTTTAAAGCAGTTTCCCTGGTATACAGAATCTTTAAGACATGTCACCTACTGAAAAACACTCAGGTTTTACTACAAACTAAATTGTATGAAAAAGGATGCTTATAAGTCTCAAGAAAATGGCTTTCTTTAGGATACTTCTTAATACTGAACTGTTCAACCTATTAATTATTACTTTATATGAAAATATGTTGATTTATTAAATAAGTTACTTTGTAAATAAAAAAAAGAATGTTACATATCCCGGAGAAGGCTGAAGCAGTTCTTTAAGATAAATATGTGTTTCTACCTTCTGTGTGCTCATTCATAAAGCAATAGAGTAGGAAGTAACATTGTTACCATCACATTTGGGGGGATTTTTCTTTGCTTTTCTTCCAGGTCAGTGTACAGAGGCTAGAGTTTGACATCAAAATATCTTCTTCAATGTCTTGTGCACCTTCATTTTTCAGACTGGAGCTTAGACTTAGATGCACCAGCAAGAAAGCCCCTAGGATCTGCCTATCCTACTTCACCAGCACTGACTTTACACATGCATACTTCCACAGCCAACTTTTACAGGGTTCCTCGGCTTGAAATTTGTTTGCCTGAAGTCAGGTTCTCATGCATTTGACAACACTCTGATCACTGACTCATCTTTCAAGCCACCCAAAACCGGATACTGTGTTTGTACTGCAAGTGGACTTATTTAGTGATCCAAACCTACCTGAACAGTATACATGTTCATGGACACTAATGAGACTACAGCATAATAATACTTTGTGTGCATCTCCATGAGTATTCAACATGCTAATTCTATGTGATAGCCTATTAGGCTTAAATTCCAGATGCCATTCACATAAAACCCATCTAACTTCTTAGATCACATAAGAAACAGTCAGTCTGGTCTTACTCTACAAACTATGGATTCAGTACACAAATTTAAGATATGCAGCAAGTTTATAGTGTTGCTCAATGAGAATAATACATATGAGTAAAGTGAATATTCATGAACTGGTTGTGTGTTGTGCTTAAATATACATGCATATGCTATTCTCTAGTCTATTACTAGCTGCACAGGGTTAATTTCCAAGAAGATCCAAAGCAAAATGATTGAAATAATGCCACAACTACATACTCAGGTCTGAAAGTTCAGCAGTTCTACTCAGTCAAGGTAAGACAGACACAGGTCCTGTCACCTAAACAAAGAGATAATACCTTCCAAAGAAGCATCCAGAAGCACGCTGCTTTGGCTTAAACTCTGATTGTTCTAACGGAGGAACTTCCCCAAGTATTTGATCTCTCTCTGTAGTCTTATTCTCATCTTTGAAAACAAAGTAATGGCAGTCTTTCTCTCATGGGGTAAAATCAACCATGAATTTAGAAAAAATGTCCTCATTGAGTAAGCTTGTGATCAATACCTGCATCTTATGTTTAAATGTACTGCTCCTCATCAGACTCCATACAGCTCAGACAGTTGTTCCTAGTATTGTTTTTGCCATTCTTTAACCACTTTCCTCTGCCTACCACTTTCTCTTATGCTTCAAATTTTAAATAGATTTGTATGGTTATTTTAAACTTATAATGAAAGAATTAACTGGCTTTGTAAATGTCTATTGGATGTCTTCTGTGTTTTGTACTGTTCTAGACAACAAGGACACATGGACAATGTGTTTTGGATTTATGCAATGGAGAAAATTATAGCTAAGAAATGTCAGTTAGTCAATAAGATGACATCTGAGTACAGTCCTAGAGGATGATGGCCAGTAAGGATCAAGATATCAGTAAGTGTTAATGCCTTTTTTGGCAGGATAATGCCTAGTGTTTGGGGCATCACAGAATGTCTGACCCTCATAATCACTTTTCTAACTTCAATTCGCTTCAGACATTCTGGCTTCTGTGTTTGAAAGAAGTGTGACTTTTATGCTCTCTGAAATGTAAAACCCTAGAGTAATTTAAACAGAGAAATGATATAATCAGGTATGATTTTTAAAAAGCAGAGTAGCAACATTTTGTGGCTATATTGCACATACATTGTAAGGTGAATGCTAATGCAATATGGAAGTAAATGAGATGGTAGAGAGCAAGATGAGAAATAATAACAAACATGAAAAAGAATGCCAAAAAGTAAGATGAATGAAAACTTGGAATTGCTGGTTGTAGTGGCACACACTGGTAGGCTTTGCTGAAGGAGGGAGAGGCAGTAGGATCATGAGTTCATGGCCAGTCTATGCTACAAATTTTAAAAGCCGGGTGGTGGTGGTGCATGCCTTTAATCCCAGTACTCAGGAGGAAGAGGCAGGTGGATCTCTGTGAGTTTGATACTAACCTGGTCTTCTACAAGAGCTAGTTCCAGGACAGGCTCCAAATACTACAGAGAAAACCTATTGGGAAAAAAAAGAAAAAGAGAGAAAGAGAGAGACAGAGAGAAAGAAAGAAAGAAAGAAAGAGAGAGAGAGAGAGAGAGAGAGA
>LOEQ01002233.1:51719-71889 GCA_001685075.1 Bramus lutescens | reverse complement strand
CAGTGTCCTTTGCATTACAGAAGCTTCTCAGCTTCAGGAGGTCCCATTTATTCAATGTTGCTCTTATTGTCTGTGCTGCTGGGGTCATTTCTAGGGGTCTCACTTCCTCTTCTGCCTTATATGGCCACTGCACATACATAGGACACATACATCCATGCACTAACACTTTTAAAATCTAATTTTTAAGAAATCTTAAGAAACTGATATATATGTATACATGCACATATGATTCTTAATTTATGTTTCTTAGTATGAGTTATAAACAAAACATCATAGTCAGATGAAGCTAGTTCGGATGACACTTTCTGGTAGGGTTGAGATGCAGTTGAGTTCCTTTGTGCTGAAGTTACTTTTATATTTTATCACTTCAACCAGAAAGGTTTAGACTGGTGACAAATGTTATGATTTGTATATAAACTGTCCCTTCATATGTTTGAACCCTGGCTTCACAGCTGGTAGCTGTTTGGGAAACCTTTGGTTGGTACAGTCAATTTGGTGGAAGGGCATGACTGAGGATTGAAAAGACTTGGTATTTATAGCTATTTATACCTTGGCTTTGGTTCCTGCTTTCTCTCTGTGTACAAACCTACGTAGATATGAGAAAGCAACTTCAAGCTTCTGTGAATATTTCCTGGAGGCACAAGTTATCTTTATGCCTTCCCTTCTATGGTAGACTTGACCTTTGAACCATGCCCCAGAGTAAACTCTTCCTCCCTTAAGCTCCTTCTTATCAGGGATTTGTTTACAGTGATGAGAAAAGGAACAAATTCAACAGCTATCAGATGACATTCATAAACACAGGATATACTACCCTGTGGGGAATTGAAAGCACTTAACATTTATAGAACTTAAGGAAAGTATTTTTTTAAGATAATTATAAGATGAAAGTAGAATAGGAAGATCAGATACTGCAATTATAGTGCATATTGAATATACTATTGTAGTATTCCAGGCAAGAAACAATGAAGAATGTCTTATATGAAATTACTACAGAACTCAAAAGACAGAATAAATAAAAGATGCAATTTATGTACACAGCTTGGATTAATAACTAATTTTATAAAGAATGTTCTCCATTCCTTCAGGTTCTTGAAGGTATATACCCATTTCAAAATGTATTTCCCAACTAGCAATTATCATTTTGTCAAAAACATATTATGATTTTATATACACTCCCTGCCTTAGTTAATTTTCTATTACTGTGCCACCACAACCAAAGCAATTGATAGAAGAGTCCCTTTGGGGCACATAATTTCAGGGCGTTAGGTCCACGACCATGACAAGTGGACAAGGCATGGTAGCAAGCAGGCAGTCATGATGCTAGAACAAGAGCTGGGAGCTTATATCTTGATCTACAAGCATAAGGCAGACAGCTTTAATTAGGAATAGAGTGGGATTTTGATAATTCAAACACTACCTCCATTGACATTCCTATTCCAGCAAGGCCATAACTCCTAGTTCTTCCTCAAAAGTTCCACCAACTGGGAACCAAGTATTCCAACATGAGCCTATTGGAGCAATTCTCACTCAAATTATCACTCTCACTGTATATCTACATTCATGGTAGTGTGGTTATAGAATCAGTTATCTCTCTCTCTCTTTTATTTGTTGAATCTGCCATCCACAGAACACCTCTAAATATGTTGTTTTAAAAGGCATGCCTGAAACTGGATAGGCTATAAACCTTTTGGAAAAGTAAACACCATTGTTCTTTTAAAGGAAAATGCAATAGAATAACTTCAAATGGCATTCTGCTACACCCATAGATCTGTGCCTCATTCAGAATCATCAGAGATTCTTCTTGCAGCACATGGGAACTAAGACAGAGACCCACAACTGGACAGTATGCAGAAAGTAAGAGACTTTGGAACACTCAGTCCTAAACAGAATGACTTCACCCCAGCCTCTGGAAACTATGAAGAAGAAAAGAAAAATTGTAAGAGCAAGAGGAAGTAGATGACTCCAAGGAAACTGTGTCCTCCATACACCACAGGAATGATGATACACATATGAATCATAAAGACTGCGCCAGTACACACAGCGCCTGCACTGTTTCAAGCCGATAGGGTACCACTGCTGAAAGGAAGAAGTAGACATGAGCTCTCACAGCTAACATCCATTTTCAAAGGAAAACTTAGTGTTCTCCAATGGAGTCCCAGCGGATATATTAACCACACTTCAGGATAGGTCTCATACTCAACAGTACATAGCAAACACAAAATGAACAAAATAAACTCACTGGTAATTTCATAGACTTTTTACCTATTTTTTCTTTTTGGTTTTGACTTGTTTTTTGTCTTATGAGTCATTTGTTTGCATATTTTAGTTTCTATTTTTGTGGGTTTTTTGAAAGATGCATGTATGTATGTGTATGTGAGTTTCATGTTGGTATTTTTGCTTGTATGTTTGATTGGCTAATTGGTTGATTAATTTTCATTGTTGTTGTTCATTTGTTTGCTTGCTTAAGTGCTTGCTTGCTTGTGTTTGTTTGTTTATCTAAAAGAGAGAAAAAGGACTGCAATTGGTTAGGTGGGCAACTAGGAAAGAACTTTAAGAGCTGGAGTAAGGAAAATCTTGACCAGAAATTATTGTATAATTTTTTTTACATTTAAAACTGTTGAAATAAGACAGTAAAAATAATGCAAAATAAAAAGAATGCATGCATGCACATGTGTACACACATTATTCCTTGTAACAAAAATATTTAAAGATTTTATGTTATGTCATGAAAATTAAGAATCTGAGTGAAATAAGATACATATTCAATGTATTTGTCAATCTAAGGGATTATTTATCTACTTGGAGACAGCAGAATTTCTAGTTTCAAGAAAACTTCTCAGCTTTACTGCTAGAACATTATCATTTGATTTATAGCTACAAAGGCTTGTGACATAAGAAAGACAAAGGTAATCTATTGAACTAGTTATGTTGACCAAAATTTCTGGAAGACATTCCTCTACATTTTCATTACAAAGATGGAAAAGCTCAATTCTTGATCTTAATCATAAATATTTGAAAAAAAAATCATTCCTTATTTGAGTCAAAAAGAAAACATTCATGCATAATTAATCCATAACTTTCTCAACAATTTGCTACATGTTAAATAACTCTTTTGATATCATCTGTCTATATACAACTTGTTTTTTTAATCTATGTTATCTGTCATCTAGTATCAGTATTTAGAATTATATTAAAGCTTTTTAAGAAATCAATGTAAAAGCTTAAACTACAAATATTTTATTTTTCAGTGAATGATTCTTTGAATTAGAATTTAATATTAGCCAATGATGCAAAACAGACAAAAATATCTCTCAAAAGAACAGTAGAAGTTATAACTACTTGATTGACATAACTGTGCAAAGAACAATGATTATATAAATATCTCATGTTTCCTGAAACAATAGGTTTTGTCCTTTCGAATAAAATACTATTTGCATTTCTAACTTCCTTATATCAATCCCTTATGAATTTCTTCAAAGTGGTTCTCAAGCCTCTCATTTTATATTAATCCATATCTGCTCTATCTCCCTAAAATATTTCTGTGAATCTTTATAGAACAGTACTTAACATAATGCATTATGATTTACCCATTTTGGTGGATGGATCACGCACTATATGGCTTGCATAGGACCTTTGTGCATATGTATTTTGAGGACTATCTCATTGCTTTCTGTGTAGTTTCATCTAGAAGACTATTTGACACACATTTCCTCAGTATATGGATATTTAACAGATGAATAAATGAAGTAATATGATGTAGTCCACATCAGAAGAAAATGTTTTCTTTTTCTAAAATAAAAAATTGTATTGTTTGTAAGTAATTATATGTTACAACTTTTTCTTTGTGATTTGTACATTGAAAATTAAGTAAAAGTGAGTTATAAAGACCCTTTTTTATTAAGAATTTCTTATAATACAATTTTTTCTCATTTTACATAGCTGTCCTCATTCACACTTCTTCCCTTCCTGCCATTTCCTCCAACTCTCCCCCACACTACCTTCTCATCCTCTCCTCAGAAAGGGTCAGGCTTCCCATGGACAGTCAACAAAGACTGACACTTCACTTTGAGGCACGACCAAATCCCTCCCCCCATATCTAGACTGAGTAAGGTATCTCTCTGAAAGAGAATGTTCTCCTAGACGCCAGTTCAAACACTAGTGAAAAATCCTGGTACCACTGCAAATGACTCCACAAACTGTTCAAGCCTCAGAACCGTCCCCCACATTCAGTGCCTGGTCCTATGGTGGTTCTTTCAGAATCAGTGAGCTCTCACGAGCTCAGGTCAGCTGTTTCTGTGGGTATCACCATCATGGTTTTGACCCCTTTGCTCATATTATTGCTCCTCCTTTTCTTGAACTGGTCTCATGTAGCTCAACCCAGTGCTCACTATTGATCCCTGTATCTGCTTCCATCAGTTGGTGGTTTAAGGTTCTATGATGACAGTTCAGGTCGTCACCAGTCTGATTACAGGGGAATGCCATTTTGTGTGTCCTTTTCACTGCTGCTTTGAGTCTTAGCTGGGGTCATCTTTGAAGGTTCCTGGAAATTTCCCTGGTGCTGTTTCTCTATAGCCCTTTAATGGCTCTGTCAACCAAGATATCTCTTTCCTTTCTCTCCATCACTGTCCTTTCCCTTTCTTTAGCATACCATGCTCTCATGTTCTTGTCCTCCCTCCCCTTCTTTCATTGCCCTCCACTTCTACCTTCCCCCCTCAATTTTTCTCAGGAGGTCTTGTCTGTTTCCCCTTCCCAAGGGGATCCATGCATGTCTCTCTTAGGATTCTCCTTGTTACTTGGCTTCTCTGTATCATGGATAATAAACTGTTTATGTTTTGCTTTATGTCTACTACCCACTTATGAGTGAATGTATGGACACATGAGACGACTTCCTAAATATAACACCAGTAGCACAGACATTGAGAGCAACAATTAATAAATGGGAACTCCTTTAATTGAGAAGCTTCTGTAAGGCAAAGGACATGGCCACAAAGACAAAATGCCAGCCTACTGAATGTGAAAAGATCTTTACTAACCACACTTTGTACCGAGAACTGTTCTCTAAAATATGTAAATGGCTCAAGAAACTAGAAACAAATTACCAAATAATCCAATCAAAAAATGGGGTACAGATCTAAACAGATAATTATCAACAGAAGAGTTGCAAATGGCCAAAAGACACTTAAGGAATTGCTCAGCATCCTTAGTGATAAGGGAAATGCAAATCAGAATGACTGTGAGATCATCTTACACCAGTAAGAATGGCCAAGATAACAAATATCAATGAAAAACTTACGTTGGAAAGGATGCGGAGTAAGGGGAACACTCTGCCATTGCTGCTGGGAGTCCAAACTTGTACAACCACTTAGGAAAACAGTATGGCGGTTTCTCAGAAAATTGGGAATCAATCTACCTCAGAAGCCAGCAGTACCATTCTTGGGCATATACTCAAAAGATGCTCAATCATACCAAAAGGACATTTGCTTCTTGTGTTCATAGTAGCCAGGACCTGGAAACAACCTAGATGCCCCTCAACTGAAAAATATATAAAGAAAATATGGTACATATACACAATGGTAAAGTACAATGACATCTTGAAAATTGCATGGAAATGGATGAAACTGGAGAAAATCATCCTGAGTGAGGTAACTCAGACCCAGATAGATAAACATGGTATATAAAGATCTTTAGTAATGTAATAAACACAATTGGAACAACTATTTATATATTCATTTGTGCATTCTTTTATTGTCAGTTTGGATGATATTAGCAGTGATTTTCTTGGTTATAGACTCCGGATAGCCCAAACTAGTCTCAACATGTATTCTCCCTGTCTTTAACTGTTCATTGCTATTATGCCTGGTCTGAGCCCCTTCTGAGTTTTTAAAAATATTCATTTCATTTTTTGAGATTATAACATAATATCTTCATTTCTCTCTTCCATTTCCCCACTATAATCTTCCCATATGTCTCTAAACTTCTTTAAACTTCATGCAATTTTTATGCATTTTGTTATATACATCTATATGTTTACATCTATATTCCTAAATGTATAATTTTAATCTTCTCAGCCTATATATTAGTTGTACATATGTTTTCATGGATGACTATTGGTATTGGATAGCTAATTGATTTCTCTTCCCTGGAGAAGACTCTCCTACATTCAGCATTTGTGAGTCATCTGTACTTCTTTGTGTAAATCCCTGCCTGACCTCCAAAAGTTGTTATCCCTGTTCATCTCATGTTTAGACATTTGTAGTCTCTGCCATGCCTAAGAAACTATTTCAAAACTACTTCTCGGTGCTCTGGATCTTACAGTCTTTCTATTCCCTCTTCTGGAATGTTCCCTGGGCCCTAAGCTCAGTAGCTGTTTTATAGAAATATTCTTTGGAGCAAGGCTCTACAACTCTGTATTTTAATTGGTTGTGTTTTTCTGTAATGATCTTTGTTGCAAAGCAAAGTTTCCTTGATGAGTAATGAGTACTTTAACCTGTGAGTATAAAGGCAAATATTTAGAATTTAGTTAAGTTCCATGTTAATTTACTACATTGTGGCTGTAGGGTTTTTTTTTTCCTTTTTTTCTTTATTGTGTATTAGGAAGGTACGACAAATAACAAGGCCAGCTCAAGAATAAAAATTGGATTTTAGTGGGTATAAAGGGAAAAACTCATACTACAAGTGTGGGAGGTCCGACTTCCTATATGTTCGGAGGGCACCTTGCAGAAAGCGAGCACATCTGGGTCCTCCCAGTTTTTCTACCTGGGTCCCAGGTAACAACACCCTAACTAGATGTGATTGGTTGACAGAGTTTCCCCATCATCTCCTCCTTTTGTCTAAACAAGATCTATCCAAACCCAATACAACTATATTCAATAGGAACAGATACCAAATATAAAATTACAAACAATAAATAATATTAAGCAAGGAACACATAACAAAAGTTTTACCAAACATTCTATTTCAAGGAGTCTAACTATTGCATTGAAATTAAGCTTGGCTAAATCATGAGGAAGGTAACTACAATTATCTAATCTTCAGCTCCATCAAAGATTTGAGAAGGGAAACAATATTACTTGAGTGAACAGGAAGGGCAATCAAGAAACTTCCAAAATGTGCAACAAATGACAGAGACAACTGACACCTGGGCAATCACGCAATTTCAACATTTGCAATGTTGAAGCAACTAACTTTGGCTAAGACCTAACATAACTGACATACCATTTTCAAAGTTTAGAAACTTTCAAAACTATTTTACCCTGTCTTGGCAGGATATGACAGTTCTGTTTTATCCATTTATGGATACTATGTATCTCTGTCAGTGGTTGAGGTATGGGCATTTCTTTGCCCAAATACAAGTTCTGCCAAGAAGAAAAGCTCCAGGTGGAGTGTCCTTGGTGCTCAACATTCTCTTGGGAATAGATCAGTATTGCCACAAGTGATTGTGTCTCACTACCATGGAACTCTAAGTTAGATTAAATGCCATTTTCTACAGCACTTTGAAGAGGTTGAATATTACCTAATTATACGGAATGTAATCTCTNTGGATACTATGTATCTCTGTCAGTGGTTGAGGTATGGGCATTTCTTTGCCCAAATACAAGTTCTGCCAAGAAGAAAAGCTCCAGGTGGAGTGTCCTTGGTGCTCAACATTCTCTTGGGAATAGATCAGTATTGCCACAAGTGATTGTGTCTCACTACCATGGAACTCTAAGTTAGATTAAATGCCATTTTCTACAGCACTTTGAAGAGGTTGAATATTACCTAATTATACGGAATGTAATCTCTATGTATCTAAAGAATCTGATTAGTTTAATTATAAATATGACAAACATAGATGACTATTGATTTATAATTCTCAATACCTATCTAACTTAAAGACTAAAACAATAAACAACTGTGCAATAAATCAGAACAATGACCTCCAAATGTAAACAATGTATAAGTATCTTGATCAGAGGTAGTAATGTATGCTGCAATATGGTATATATATATATACCAATACATAAACAGAGGTAGAAGGATACATGCATACAATATTCAATAAGAAGTTACCTGAAAATATACTAACTTAGGTCAAAAGTGGATTAGAGTATGCTTTAATATATGTAGTTCAAACTTCAGATTTAAAAAACTTTACGCCCCTACATTAGGATTCTGTTAAATATATCATTAGAAAATGATGAAAGGAGCCCGCTTGTTGGTTCCTGGCTGCTCAGCCCTGGAACAATCACACAAAACTATATTATATAAATAATTTTTTGGTCCATTAGCTCTGGGTTCTTATTGTCTAACTATTGCATATTAATTTAACCCATCCCCATTAATCTGTATGTCACCATGTGGCAGTGGCTTACCAACAAAATTCCAGTGTCCATCTCCCAGCGGGGATATATGGCTTCTTCTGACTCTGCATCCTTTCTCCCAACATTCAGTTTAGTTTTCCTCACCTACCCCTATTTCCTGAACAGGCCCAAGACAGTTTCTTTATTAACCAATGGTATTCACAGCATGTAGAAAAGAATCCCACATCAAGTTAGTTCAATCAATAAATGATCAAATCAGAATGAGACTTGAAATCGTGTGTTTCATATTAGTGTGGTCCATGTTAATTCTTATAAAACATGCACTGAGAGCATATCATACTTTTCCTGAAGATTCAAACATTTTATATTAGAATTGTGACAAAACAAATTGAGCAATGTGTACTACTTGTTTTGTAACTACTTTCAGTTCATTTTCTCAAGACTCTAATGTTTTCTTACACCACCATCTTCCAACAAAGCAGACAATAGTTGTGGTGAAGGCTATAATTTTGGCAATAGTAATACCCAGATGAAAAACTCTGAAGAATATCATCTCGCAGTAGCAATGACATCTGAACTGCTTTCCACACTTGGGACTACATTCGCTCCCTTTGCCTAGGCAGAGTTGTTGTACACTCCCAATACTGTTTTCAAGGAGGAGAAGCCAACTGTGAGACAAACTTATCTCTGGAGTGTCACTTCACCATAACACAATTCATTGTGTGCATGCAATAATGCCTCATTTTATATGTTAGGGTTGCAATTTGTTTACAGAAATATTAACTATACTACATCAAGACATTATTAGTTTATATGTAGACACATATTTCTGTATGTTTTATACATTCCACTGAGTCAATAATTTTCATAAGTCATCAGTTGAGTTTTTCTCTTTTTTGCTATCAGATATTTTTATTCTCTTTATTTATTTGGTACACATATACAATAAATTCATTGTTAAATTCTAGATGCTTGGGAAAAGTGCCATGTATAAATGATTGTTGCATGAGTACAGCACAGTCACTAAGGAGGCAATACTAGCCCTGCCTTTGAGAAAATAAAAAGCTAAGAGCAGTGGTAAAGAAAACTGCACTTCAAAATATCCATTATGTAAGATCCACAAGTTCAAGAATCTATTTTTAATTATAGTTTTGGTTACAATTTGTCTATCAAGAATTGTGTTGTTCACTATGTATATTTTATCTTATTTAATTATTATAGTAAAGATATAGAGTGGACATTATTTCTATTTTATGGAGATACAAAATGAAGCTCAGAGAAATCAAAGTTCCCATAATTCAGAAACAGGAGATGAGCTTCCAACTGTAGCATATGGGTGTCTCAAGGTCATGACTGTTACCTGTGTTTTCCCTACAGAATAAAGTTCATTGGTTTGCTAGTCAATGAAATTTCTAACATACATTCTATGATAAATAATTAATTTTGTAAAAATTATAAAATCAAGATTCATGGAAGTATTTGGAATGAGGATAAACTCTTAAATCATAACAACAAATAGGAAGTGATTCATAAAAATTGTTCATTAATGGGGTTTAAAAAAAGATAGGACAAGTTAGTTGGTGAAAAGACTGCTTATCTTTACCAAATACCAAAGCATCAATTCTTACACCTGCAGAAATTTAACCTTCTCAACTATTTTTTCTAGAATTAGACAAATTTTCAATTTCTTATGATTTTTTCTTCCTCTCAATTCTTCAATTTTGAAAACACAAATTCTAAATGTGATCATTCTACTTAAACCCCATTTCAACAGCAAGCAGCAATGCTTCCTCTCTCAACTCCCCACATTGCATGAGATGTTACTAATTATCACTTGCTACAATTTATTTCTTATACAAAGATTAGTCACATACAACAAGGAAAAAATTAAATTATTTGAATTGTGGAGTAGTTTTTTCCCACCTCAACCAATGAAAATAATTTCTTGAAATTACTTATTTCTCTAAATATATAGTTTCTTACTATACAAGAAAAAATGTAAGGATAATTAGGTGTTAAGGTAGTATAGTTATGCAATCTCAAAACAATTCAAATCAAAATGTAAGCTATTAACATTAGTAAAAATTACCCTGAAATATAAGCAATGTACAGTTAAAGTTTAGGAGGTTTAAAAACATAACTTTTAAAAACTATGAGTGTCTCACATTCAATCAAATCCATTTGCTCATGAAGGCTTGTACTATCTTTCATGAATAAGTGTGCGGTTTTTATATGCTATAACTGTTCAGTCCATGACTTCATTGTGGCTTCCTGAGACCATCTTATTCCTTAGCTCCCCTTGAAGCCCTTCTGGCAGGTCTGCTTGTTCACTCTTCACCCAGAGTAATACCAGGTCTATGACACAGCTGGGCTATTGGTTTGGCATTGAAAAGTTCATTAGTGATATGATCAACCAACCTGACTTCATCTTAAAGACTAAAAGCCATATTATTACAAGGTCAAAATAATTCCATTCCTGTTTCTGTAAAACTTGGGTTTGAAAAGATCTTGGTCTTTTTTTTTCTATATTCTAATATCTGCCCTGATAACATATTCTGCCAAATAATTCTGAAATGTTCTGCTGGAAGGTTCCTACATAACCAAAAACCCTTGAAATCCATAGGCTTGTAGTTTTGGAGCTAATATAAACCCCACCTTCTCCTGTGTTAGTTGCTATTTTCTCAAACCTTGCTCCAGGGAGATAGCCCTGTTTGACAGAAAATGAATTTTGCTTAATTTGACCAAAGAGTTTGAGTAATGGTCCTTGCTCTTGTTCAGTGAGATTAACAAATATAATTTCCATCATTCTTCAAATGAAGCCACCCCCTCTAGCTTGTCCTACTTCTCTGACTTAGCTGAAGTAATAGATAGATATTTATAAGACTCAAGCTAGCTTCTAAATCAAAATCTTCACAGCTTAATCACCCAAATGCAGAGATTCTGAATAGGGACCACCATATCCAGTCTTCCATCCTCAGTCTTTCATTTCTCCTTTGCTAGTGCTTTCTGTCAAGGAGTTTGGTGATTATTTGGGAACATATCTTTTGTAAGCTCTCCAAATTTCACTTTTTTGTATTATTTAATGTCACTATTTTATCTTTATTTCTGAAAGATTCGGTATCTGGGTAGAGATTTCCAGGTTAGAATTTTTTGCCATTTGGAAATAATAGCCAGTTTATTTCTGGCCTTTTGAATTTTTATGAGAAATGTACTGCCATTCCCATGGCTTCTTCTATAAATAATAGACAGTATTAGATTACAAACAAACCATTGGTTAATTTTACATTATAATAGCTTGTTATTAATAAAGGCTTTAAGTAAATTTTAACATCCTGAAAAGTGAGCATAGCTGAGCATTTGAAACAAATTGTTTTCTTCCTAGAATTTTAGTAGTTAATTCAGTAAATGTATTCAGATAACTGTTTAGAAAAGATAAAAAAACTTACAAGCAGTAATATAACTAAGCAGAAATAAGCTAACAGATGTGAAAGGGCATGACTGCTTTTCTGTTAAGTAAGTAGAAATTTGCTGAATAGTGTCAGCCAGGTCTCTCTGATGGTAAGGTGAATTAAATAGTGATATATTAAGAAAGCTTAATATGAACATAGCAGTGAAGATAGATGGGGAATTTCACTTCAAGAGACCACAGTATTATATTATATACTCTTTAAGAGAAAATACATGAATATTAGTTAACTAAAGGTGGTCACAATTTATACACATCTATTACTAAGAGACTGAATTCCATGTTTCTTAATCTTGTCCGTTTTATGTGACTGATTTGACCAAAAGAATGCAGAAATGCAGAAGATTCTCTGTCATTTTTATAGACAGACTTAGTGAGGACAGAGGCTGTTTAAGTACTGGATCATCAATTAAGAAGCTCAGCTGGAAATTATTACACAAATATATGCTCCAAGAATGTGGCTAAGGCTCTAAAATAAAGTTTGAGGTAAACTTAGACAACAGATCTAGGCCAAGGCCAGCTTTGGATACAAGAAAGAGTCTATCAAATTAACCAATTATGATCAAACTTATTATATAAAGCCAAAAACTCTCAAATAACTAATAAGAGTACCAAAATCAACTGCAGAACAGAAAATCTAGCACACACACACACACACACAGACACACACAGACACACACACACACACACACACACTATCCAACTAGTCTAAACTCACTTCATGTTCCACCAAAGTTCTTCCATTGTTACTCTGCTGGGTTTTTTTTGTTTGTTTGTTTTGTTTTTTTCTTTGTGACAGGGTCTCTCACTGAACATGAATCTCACTTTTGGTTAGTATCTCTGAGTAGCCAGGTCCAGAATCACCTTGCCACTACATACCAAGTTCTTAGATTAATTTTAAATTCAGTATTCACATGGACACTGAGAACAGAACATGGTTCTTAGTCTTCTTCCAATCAATTAATTTTTCCACTGAATAACCTTTCTACCCCTTATTCTTGGGTGATGGGGAACAGTACAGAAGACTGTACTTTGTTCTCACCTTTCTCTATAAACTTCAACCAGGGTATTTATACCAGAAATGTTTTTGAATATTTTTAAGTAATGTCTGATATGCAAAATAAGAATATGGTAGCTTTTTCCCCAGTGGTTTGAAGGTTTCATTCATTTGTTTATTTTCAAGCATAGAACTGAGTTTAAATAACATTTTATTAAAGCAATATAAACACTTGACCATGTTTTTTAAAAACAAACAAATAAATAGATAAATATATAAATAAAGACTAAGGACGTTAAAACCAAAAAGAATTCTTTAGGACAACCTGAGTACTTGAGGAATGGAAACTTCAGAGCAGAACAAGGAACACTGTGGCTCTTTTAGTGCCCATGACTGTATGATGGATCTCAGTTGGTACCCAAACACATTTCAGAGTGTGACTTAGCTTACATGCTCTTTAAAGACCCTTAAAGTATATTAAGTTTCAATATCTTTTCAAAATACTATTTTTGCAATGAGATATTCTTACTGTAGTTATCTTCCTTAATACCCCCAAATCATCATCACATTAAAGGCTAGTTGTCCTGTTTGTTGTTATTGGAGATGGCAGAAGATTTAAAAAGGGCACACAGGGAAGTCATAGGTCATTGGAAAAGAGACATTGTTGAGCTTCTGAGACTAGTCTTGCCTTTCTTTTTTGATTCTTGGAAATGAGGAAATTTGGTGTCCTCCAATGTTACATGTTCCCAAAGGTGTATTATGCCCAAAGTACTGAAAACAAGCAAGCATGAACTGATAATTTTCAAACTGAGCAGTAATAATCTCTTTTTCTTTTTCTGAATGTGAGAGCCTCATGCATTTGTGGGAAGTTTTCTCCCTTTGTGCTATCTTACCAGCTCACTTCTTAGCATGAGATAGTATCATATTAAGTTGGCCAAGCTGACCTTTAGTTCACTCTAGCAGAAATACAGCTTGAACTTTTGTTTCTCTTGATTTAGCCTTTGAGTACCAGCAATGATAGATCTACAGAACAAATTCTGGCTAATACTTTCTTCTTTTTCATTTGATTTAGCTCAGGTATTCGTTATAGCAATGGAAGCCTACTACAATAATAAGAACATCATAATATCATCATATGTAGGAGTATATAGATAATATTAGGGCTAACTATAGATACCTAACCTATTTTTTAAATGTTCAAGATTGTTTAGAAGAATAAATCCTGCTATTCTTCTATGAAATGAAATTAACTGGCCTAAATTCAAAGGTAGGATTTTAATACTATATGACCAATGCTGGGATTTAGACATTCCTATAGAATTCTATAGAATGTGCCACAATGACACAATTTCATATGGCAATAAAGAAGCTCTTTAAAGAAGACATTGTATAGGAAAAACACTAATATCCCATCATCTCGAAAGTGTGATGGACCCACCTAACAGCAGAACTGTACCCTCACTCCATTCTGCCTACGGCAACCTTTACCCACCCCAACACTATCCCAGTTGGTCCCTGATCCCCCTACTTCTGGGTCTCCAATTCCATTCCCAATGGACTACAGCCACTGAGGCACAAAACACTCTTACAAGTGAGTGACACTCTTACAAGCAGAATTTCATCCCTACTTGGATTCTGCCACACTCAAATAGCCCACAAACCATACCCTCCCAACTAATTCCCAGCCCTATAGCTGACTGGCCCCTCCTCCCAACCCCAGAAGACATTTGCTCAGGCCACACCAACCAGAAAGGGTAAGTGACCCACTTAGCAGCAGATTCCTTCCTGGATTGTGTCCACTGCAACCCTTCCCCAATTGCCACCCTAGCTTGACCCTGGCTCTGCTATTGCATATGCCCCACCACCAATCCCAGTGGGCTTCAGCCACTCAAACACAGATCACACCAACTAGAAGAGGTCCAGGTCACACAAGTCAGAACACCAGCAGACTCCATAGGCCCAAAGACAGTCCACACAAGTAGGAAGAACAGATGCCCTATAGACCCGCATACAGCCCATACCATCAGAAAGAACAGCCACAGCAGCTCTATTGGAAGACATATCATCAAGATAGAGAGTAAACAAAGAAATATTAGAACTAGTGGATCTTGTGACTCAAATGAACCTAATCTCTACATAATATATTACCCAAACACCAAAAAATATACTTTTTTTTCTCAGAACTTCATGGAGCATTCTCCAAAATTGATCACATGCTCATTAACAAATCTAATGTTAACAAGTAAAAAAGTTGGAATGACCTTTGTCTCTTTTCAGACCATGATGAATTAAATCAGGATTACAACAAAACAGAAATTATAGAAAACCTACAAAATCATGGAAACTGAACAACTCTCTACTAAATTACAAATGGGTCAAAGAAGAAATAAGAAAAAATAAAAGACTTCCTAGAATTCAAAGAAAATGAAGGCATGACATATCTAAAATTATGGGACACAATGAAAGTGATGTTAAGAGGAAACTTTATAGCACTAAATACATTCAAAAATTAGGAGGAATTTTATACTAATGATTTAACAGTATGCCTCAAGGCTTTGGAACAATAAATAAGCAAACACACCCAGGAGAAGTAGATGACAGGAAATAATTAAACTCAGTACTTAAATCAATAAAATGGTAACAAAGAGAGCAATACAAAAAATCAATGAAACAAAGAGTTATGTTTATGAGAAAATCAACAAGATAGACAAACCCTTATCTAAACTAACTAAAAGGCAGAGAGAGAATATTCAAATTAACAAAATAAGAAATGAAAAGGGGACATAACAACAGACACGGAGGAAATCCAGAGGATCATTAGATCATACTAGAAAGAAAATGTATTCCACAAAATTGTAAAATCTAAAGTGAATGGACAAATTTCTCGATAGGTAACACATAACAAAATTAAATCAAGGCCAGATATATAATTTAAACTGACCAATAAACACTAAGGAATGAAAAGCAGTTATTAAAATTCTCCCAACCAAGAAAAACCCAGGGTCAGTGGTTTCAGTGCAAAATTTTACTGTACTTCAAAAAAGAGCCAATACATATTATTCCACATCATTAAAAATGGAAGAGACTTTGCCAAATACTTTTTATGACATCACATTTTCTTGATACCTGAACCACACAATGACTCAACTAAGAAAGAGAATTTCAGACCTATTTCCCTCATGAACTTTGTGGCAAAAATACTGACAAAACAGCAACCTACAGAATAGGAAATGTTCTTCACCAACCTCAGATCCAACAGAGGGTGGATTTCTAAATTAAATAAAGAACTCAAGAAACTAGACATCAAAAACAAAATAATCCAATTAAAAAACTGAGCACTGACCTAAGTGGAGAATTATCAACAGAAGAATCTCAAATGGCAGAGAAATACTTAAAGAAATGTTTTTCATACTTAGCTGTCAGGGAAATACAAGTCAAAATGATTCAGATTTTATTTTACATTCCTGTAATAATGGCTAAGATTAAAAACACAAGCCACAACTCATATTGGAAAGGATGTGGAGCAAGGGAAACACTCCTCCAATGTTGGTGGGAGTCCAAACTTTTATGGCCATTTTGGAAATCAGTATGGTGGTTTCTCAGAAAATTGGCAATCAACCTACTTGTAGAACCAGCAATATCACTCTTGGCATATACCCAAAGGATACTCAAACAAGGACACTTGATCCACTATGTTCATAGGAACTTCATTTGTAATTATCAGAACCTGAAAACAACCTAGATGCCTCTCAACTGAAGAATGGCTAAGAAAATGTGGTACATTTATACAATGGAATATTTCTCAGCTGTTAAGAACAATGATATTAGGAAATTTGAAAACAAATGGATGGAATTAGAAAAAATCCTCCTGACTCAGATAAACAAATGTTTATCCAGACTCAGATAAACAAATGTTTTGTACTCACTTATCGGTTGATATTAAATGTAAAGTAAAAGATAACTATGCTACAATCCACAGACCCAGAGAGGCTAGATAACAAGGAGGGCCCAGGGGAACACATGGATCTTCCTGAGAAAAGGAAATAAAAGAGATCTCCTGGGTGGACTAGGGTGGGTGGGCATGGGAACTTGATGGATTGGGTTGGGGTATTGTCAGAGGGGGACAATGCTGAGAAAGAGAACTGGAAATGTAGGCTTTACAGAGTCAGGTAGAAGCCTGATACAAGGGAAACTCCCAGAAGTCTACAAGGATGCCCCAGGTAAAATTCCTGGCAGCAATGAATGCATAGCTTAAACTGGTGATCCCCAGTGATTATGTTGGTTACTATCTTGGTTGTCATTGGAGAGCCTTAATCCAATGACTGATGAAGGCAAATTTAGAGACCCACATCTAAACATTGGGCCACCACACTGAGGCAAGAAAGAAGGGATTGTAGAAATAGGGGTTAGGAGCATCACAGGAACCCCAAAAGAAACCACTAGGCTGGCTCATGGGAACTCACAGAGTATGAACCAACAACTAGGGAGCCTGTGTGGACTGACCTAGACCCTCTGCATGTATATGACAATTGTGTAGCTTGGTCTAAATGTGGAACTCATGGTAATGGGAACAAGGCTGTTCCTAGTGCTTTTACTGACTCTTGGAAACCTATTCTCCTTTATGGATTCCCCTGCCCAACCTGAACGTAGGGCAAGGTGCATGGTCTTACAGAAGTTTGATGTGCCATGCTTTGTTAGGGCCCTTGAGTAGCTTGCCCCTTTCTTACTGATTTTGGAGAGGGAGTAGATTGGAGTAGGGAGGCTGCATTTGAGATATCAAATAAATAAGTAAATAAAAAATATATAAAAAACATTTTCTTAACAAATGAAAGAAAAGTAAAATACTGCTTCTAGATGGAAAAACAGTATTCAAAAACCTGAAGCAGCTGTGGGTACCAGTGTAAGACCTGCATAACAGCAAGCCAGACAACATTCATTTTTGTTTTGGGGGGCCTTTTTTTCTTTCTTTTATTGTTTTGTTTTTTATTTCTGTTTCCATTTTTTGAGACAAGGTTTCTTTGTATTATAGCCCTGATGGCCCTGAAACTCACTTGCTAGATCAGAATGACCTTGAACTCACAGAGATCCACCTGCCTCTGCCTCACTAGGATTAAGGGTGTGTGACACCACTGCCTACCTCAGACAACATTCTTAAAAGGTGTGGTACTCCCTACCAAGAAGCACGTGGGGAAAGCACATTAGCCTTGAATAGGTGCTAAATAATACTTTTATTGAGGACAGTGGCATTGGGAAGAACAAGAAGGTTGGGGTAAATCCAGTAGTTACAGGGAAGAGTGGAGATGAATATAATCCAAGTATAATATATACTTGAATCAGAGAATTAAGAAAACCATTACAAATTCCATTTTTGAAGTAGAGGCCACATAATGAAACAGTGCAGACAAAGAAAAGAAAAACACAAAATAAGCGTAAAACTTCAGATTATCTCTGGTCATCTTAAAACAGCAATGCCACTAATAACTGGCCATCTCTGCAGACACCTGTCCACTTTTGCAGTGACCATATGACAATAATGGTTTGGGTAAAATGCTGAGGTTCCCAGACTGACCCATGGGCCATGAGGGCCAGCAGGTCCCAGGCAGGGAAGGCAGGGAGCCACTCAGCGGGTGAGCGGCACCAAATGTTATGGTAAAAATAAAACAGTTCATTCCCAGATGGGCAGCAGTTCCCTCCATGGTGGGGAAGAGACAGAGAAAGATAGGCACACCATGCAGAGTGAGGTTGCATATTTATTTAGTGGGTTATAGAAGAGAAGGGGAAGGGAAGAGTGTGGGAGAAGGGGGAAGAACAGAGAGAGAGGGAGAGAGAGAGAGAGAAATAGGAGGGGAGAGAGGAGAGGAGCCAAGGCATCAGAAAGGAGGGAGCTCAAGCTGGAAGCAGAAGGTAGACCCACTTACCTCTGTGGACAGAGGAGGGGGGAGTCAGCAGGGCTTGTCTATTAAAGGGACAGGACAGATCATTACAATGACCTTTATAAACACCCTTATAGTGTGTGACTGTTCCTGTCACTGTTGCCTAGGAAAGATATCTTGTAACATGAGGGCTGGCTTGTTGGGGTTTCTGTTCCACCCAGTACCCCACAGCTGGCATTCCCCAAAGAAAGTCACACAGAGATCTCCATAAGTTATAAAACTGATTGGCCCATTAGCTCAGTCTTCTTATCAGCTCTTGTAGCTTATATTAACCCATTATTCTTATCTATTTTAGTCATGTGGCTCAGTACTTTTCACAGTGGGGTAGATCACATGTTGCTTCTTCAGAGTTAAGGAAGGAGTGGGAGGAATGGGCTTCCTCCTATCCAGCGTTCTCCTGTTTTCATCTCCCCAACTCTACTTCATGTCTGGTTGACCCACCTATATTTCCTGCCTGGCCAATCTGCATTTTATTAAAATACATGTTTGACAGAATACAGACAATTCTCCTGCAACAATAACTTACTATGTTTTGTTCACTGTAGAAATTCTTGCTTACAGAACAAATTTAAGGAAATAAGTAAAGTTTCCTATAATATTGCATTAGGCGGTAACCTTGAACAAAATGAAGGAAATAAAAAGAAGAGGATGCATTGTCTACAGAACTGTTAGTATTTAGAGCATGTAAACCAGGTGTCATATCTGAATGTCATCACTTTTTGAGGAATTTGTGTTCTTTGTAGGTAACATATAGTAGTGATGCAATGGACTTAAAATAAGAATGAACAATACCTAGGCTTCTTCACATGCTCAGATATATGAAAATTTGCAGCCTTAATTGATAGTGGTTGTTAGATGTTTATAGCATTAGACAAACATGAATAGTTTATTCCCTCTTCAAGAACTGGATGGAAACCAGAATAGGTCTCAACATAATCTGAGAAAAAACCAAAGCCATTTCATTCAGTGCAGCTTCTATGTTGGAAATCTATATCAAATGGAATATACTTGGTTTCTTTCCCTGAAAAGAAGAGTGTACAACTGGAAGTTTCATTCTCTTGGAAAGAAAATTTTATCTAAGAATTATACTTAGAATCAATAATGCAATTAATTATAGTGTGGTTCTGGCAGGGACCACATGGCAGCCATTGCAGCTTGACACAGTTCAAACATTTCACCATTGCAGATCAGACTTCTCCAGCACCTTTCTATTTTCATCTATAATGATTCACACTACTAATGCCTTTCCTTTTGGGAAATTTTATGTGGGCTTTAGTAAAGAATAAAATTGTATACAATGGTGGCCTCTTTAAATGTAGTGAAAGGGGAGTGGGCCTGTTTTTCTTCTCGCTCAGCTCCCGCATGGCTAGCTTTACACCAGAAATAACAACACACAAATTGTATACATTTAAACACTGCTTGGCCCATTAGCTCTAGCCTCTTCTTGGCTAACTCTCTAATCTTGATTAACCCA
>LOEQ01002233.1:34318-44371 GCA_001685075.1 Bramus lutescens | reverse complement strand
GAGAGAGAGAGAGAGGAGAGAGCTAGGGAAGGAGAGAGGAGGAGGGAGGGAAAGAGGAAGAGAGAGAGAGAAGAGAAGGAAGCGAGAGAAAGAAAAACAGACAGGCAGAGACAGAGGGAGAAAGATGTCATTTTAATTGCAGACATTGTGCATTTATAGCCATGTAGAGGAGTCTATACTTATGAATTCATTTTCTATTATATCATATAGGCTGCAACCTATTTTACTTGGGAACTGAATTAGTAAAAAATATACTTATCTCTACCATCTTCCTGGTACTAATCTCTGCAAAAATTTCTTAATATTTCAAGAGATATTTTAAACCATATTTTAAAAATATGATATTATATGGGTTAATATTCTTAAAAATATTTGTGTGATCAATTTACCAAAATTGCAATAAATTGACACATGAAATGTTATTGTATGTCAGTATTTTGTTTCTTAATATATTCTAAAAACACATACGTTTACTAAGAGAATGCATCATCCCAAATATTTAATCAGGTCTTGGGAGCTACAGGATTTAAAGGTTGTCATGCCACATCAAAATGTGTAGTGGAAGAGATTGCAAGGCTCTTGTTTTTCTCAGATTAAAAAAAATATCAATGTCCAGTTTTAGAAATTTGCTTTAAAATTGTCTGATTTTTCTCTTAAGTTTAAATTCTGATTATCACATGCTTTGTCCATCTATTAGAAAAAAAGCATTTGGAAATTTGCCTCTTGGCAAACACTGTATCCTGTGTTACAGAAATGAGTTTGCTCTTAAACCAGGAACCATATGTCACTAATTCTGTGCTTATAGTGATAAAAGGAATGGCAATTTTGTGAACAATCAACATTAAGTTTAAATTTATTAAGTTTAATAACTATTTTAATTAAATCTGAATTTCTTGCTTTCATTCTGCTGACACTCAAGATAAAATTTTAGTCACCTCTGGTAGAGTTTTTCAACAAACAAAACGAAACATTGATAATATGACATAAATTTCATGGCACAAAGGTGTCTTTCAATTTATTTTTGTTGTCACTATTGATATATATTTTTGAAGTCTTGAAAAATAAAGGAATCAATATGTAATAAAAGGAGAATGATAAAATTTTCATTTAATTGTAATATCTTTTTAATCAGTAGAATTAGAAGCATAGTTTTATCAACAAATGTTTGAAGCATTCTTTATAAATACTTAGTTCTAAGGAGGCATTATCTTGGGAACCCAAGTGTGGAGAGGAGTGCCAACTACCAGGGATTTGTGATAGGTAAATGTGGAACTCTTTGTGTGGTACTAAACTACAATTAACTTCTTGTTAAGACTGAATAATAGGAACTGGTGGTATACCTTTAACACCTAAAAGTGATAAATCATCTTTAACAACTAAAAGTGATGAAACATCCTAAAGCAAAGTCTTTAGACATTGATTAGACAAGGCTTGAGATTGGCAATGGACATTATAAGACTGCTAATAACAATGACAAACTATAAAAGCCAGTAGCATGAAGGCTACACATAATTTAGAAAAGTATTGGTGTTAAAACTAGAGCAGACTGTTAATTCATAAAGAAACATAGACAGTTTCCTCATTTTTACTACTGAAATGAATTTCATATGGGTGAAATATTTGAAAATGTTAAGTACTCCAGTTACTGGGAGAATTTTTTATAAATGCTTCATTTAAAAAGCATCCAAATATAATTTGCTATAATGTAATACATGTCCCATGAGTTGGGAGAGGAATTTGTATGTCTAGCTCTACAACTAGAGTCCTGTTCTCTCTAAACTATTTTCTATTTTGGTTATATTTAATAATGTTGACAAAGAGAGCCTCAAAAGGAACAATTTTTTTCTTAACTATATTCCAAAATAAGATTTAAAAATAAAATAAAACATTTAAATTTACATGTGAGACTTAACATGTGCAATAAAATTACAAGGCACACGCCTATAATCCCAGCACTGGGAAGGCAGAAGCAGGCGGACCTCTGTGAGCTCAAGGCTAGCCTGGTCTACAAGAGCTAATTCCAGGAGAGGCTCCAAAGCTACAGAAAAACCTTGTCCCCCCTCAAAAAAATGTAAATAAGAAGAAAATGTAGCATTTAAAAAACAGAGCAATAGAATCAGAAAAAATGAGGCAGATGTTATAACCAGTCATTAAAAAAGTAAGTCCCATGGTGATTTCTATATGTTTGTAAGCTGAGAGGAAGACATTCATAACTTAAAGAGACACTGATGCTTAAAATATGAGAACATTTTAATATTTGGAGATTAGAAATAGACTTTCTGGGGATGAAATAGTATGGCGATAGAACATAGAAGAAAACATAAACATCAATTAGCTTTTCTGCAATTCTAAGCTTCTCATTATGGTATGCTCTGGCAATTAGTAATTTAAGTGTGAATTGAAAACTAAAAGTACAGCAGTTTTGGTCACATCTACCTGTATACTTTGATCACTCTGGTTCCTGTGTAAAGAATTAATTAAGGTTAAAACAACAAACACTGTCATTAATGATATTAGAATTAAGCTCGTAGTCATTGCATTGATTGTCATTTAACATAAATATCTAAACTTTTCTGCATAATATAATTAGCTTCTATTAACTCAAAAATTATTTAACATTAAAACAAAAGTTATCTGAAGCTACAAATGAAAGCATTGAAGAGTACAGTATAATTATTTTACTTATTGGATATAGTTGGTCAACATATAGAGGAAGCTATTTAGTGATTACCATTCTCTGACCACTTCAGAAAAGCAAGTTTCAAACTAAAGGGGCAGATAAACTTAAAATAGTGTTCACCTTAATATATTATGTAAATCGTTTCTCACTAACAATAAATCCTGCATGAAATTGTGAGTTTTTTCTAATACTTTCTGAAGGATGGATGCAAAAGTTTACCTGGCTGCAGAGATAAATTTTAGCAGATTTTCTAAATATCAGTACAGAAAACAATGTCTTTTATATCAAGGAAATTTTATGCATAGGGGTTAATTTTAGAGTACACAGGTGTAAATTAGAGAATTGCATTCTGATATATGCTGTATATGCAATATTTTCTATATATCTCTGTCTGGCATTAATGGACATATTGACTTGTTTCAAAATAATCATTAGATACAGAGATGGAATGTAATAATCCCAGGGCATTGTGTTAAGTTCTGGTGATACAAACCCAATTTTTTTTCTTAAAGCTTGAATCTGATGCATAATATAAATTCTAGCAAATACAGACAGGGCACTGGAGACCATTTAACATGGGTGTTTCCTTTTCTGCAATATGAAAATATACATTCCTGATATAATGTCTTCTTTTCTAAAAACACATGTGTCTTAGTTTGCTTTCTGTTGTCATGATAAAACATGGTCCAAAAGCAAATTGAAGAAGAAAAGAGTTCATTTTATCTTATCTTTATAGTCCATCAACTAGAGAAGGCAAGGCAGGTTCTAAGAGCAGGAATGAGGAAGTAGAATCTGAAGACCTTAAGGGAACTATACATACTAGCTTGCTCTCCATAACTTTCTCACCATGTTTTCTTATACAGGCAATACCAGCTACCCATGTTTTCTTACTGTCTACAGTGAACTGGGGCCTCCTCCACCAATTAGCGATCAAGAAAATCACACAAAGACATAACCATATTCCAATGTGATAGATGAAACGCCTCATTTGAAGTCCCCTCTTGCCAACTATGTGAAATTGTCAGCGCAGAATAATGTCACAGTGTTAGGGATTATTAGACAACTTGAAAAGATAAGGTAGTAAGACAGTATTTCCTACAAAAGGAGTAGAAGTGTGAAATATTAGTTTCAATAATTACTGTGTTTGCTGAATTCAGATACACAACGTGTACCTAAATATGTTGCACAAAAATAGAAAGATGACTGAAAAAGTAGAGAATATAATCAAAGCTAAAATGCATGTTCTGTGATATATAAAGGCTAATACTGTGGAGAGCCAAGAGTAAGGTCTACAAAGAGGTTCTCCTGTGCCACAGTGACACTGATGTACACTAAGGTGACTTAGCCAGGTACCCTAACATTTAATGGGGAGCACTGAGCTATAGTGAGTCCCACTCTAAGTCCATTTGAGCCTCTTTTCAGGTAATAAATTTGTGCTTCAAGGTAAATGGGAGTTAATGTTGATTTATTTGATGATACTAAGTGTTATCTTTGCTATTAGGTTTATTTTAATATTTTATGGTACTAATTCTTGATCCCAAATCTCCCATATAAAAATTAAGGAAGAGTAAGATAGCTTAAACTTCTTTATTTCAATTTTTTTAAAGAAAAATTTATTTGAGGCTTACAGTTTCAGAGGGTTAGTATTCAGGACCCTAATGATGAGAACAGCAGCAGGCAGAAAGGCACAGCATGGGAGCAGTAGCTTAGACCTCACACCTTGATCAACAGTTTGAATCAGAGAAAGACACTGGGATTAGCACCAGTCTCTCACATCTCAAATGCCCAGGAACTGGCTTTTTGGTGTCCATTCCCTATGGTGGGATACTTTGCTCAGCCATGATACAGGCAGGAGGGGCTTGGCCCTGCCTCAGCTTGATATACTAGACTTTGTTGACTCCCAGGGTGTTGGGATGGGGGAAAGTACAGGATCACAGAAGGGGAAAGGAGGGAGGAGGAACCAGGGTTAGTATGGAAAATTAAATTTTTAAATTAAGAAAAAAAGAGAAAGAAAAATAGATGAACGATAAAATAGAAACAAAACCAAAAAAAAAATCCTACCTCAAACATCATTCATAGTGACCCATCTCCTCCAACAAGGCCACACCTCTTTGTCCTTCCCAAACAGTTTTGTCAACTGATGATCATTCAATCATTCAAATATATGATTCTATGGTAGCCATTTTCATCGAAATGAAATGTCTCAAATAATCCTCCTTAAACAAGATAGAGTTTCTGATCCATTTCATAGAACATAAAGTAAAACAAGGATTCATTTAAACTCATGATATCATGAATTCACTGTGAGTATAAATGGAATAAAGAAGGAAAGTATGATACTCCCTACTTTCTATGTATTTTAAATATGGAGAGTTTCTTCAGTTCTGAAATCCAATGATGCTTCTTGAGAAAATAAATTTTATATCAATGCATCATTGCCATATCACTTATTCGTGTCCCTTTCAGTCAGATAAAAGTGAAAACATAAGTAAATAAATAAATTATTTTGTACATATAACAAATTAATTATATGTATAGATGACTGCCAAGCTACAGTTTCTGAATTTGAAGAGTCTGTTTTGATTATAAATTATGCTGCACTATACTGTTTCCATCAAGGCTAGGTAGATTCCTGCACAGTAAGGTCAGTGATAAAGAAGGTATCTAGGTAACTTGTCAAATATAATGCAATTCAGGTGAACCATGTCTGTGAGTAGTCCATAGTTAATTATTAATATCTACATGAAAAAACTGCAGATAACCTAACAATTTTAAATGGTGAATGATATAATCATTCCCATTTTTTCCTGAACCTTTCCTGGATTGTATAAATCAAATACTAAACAAATTTGTGGTTGAAAACATATTTCAGATTTTTACTGGAAGTGCTTTCAGAAACAGTTTCTATTTTAATACAATCTACAAAATCATACATAATTTGTTATTACATAAATAGTTCATGATTTATCTAATTCTTCCAATTATTCCCAAGCAATGATTAAAATATTTCAGGAAGTGATGATACATTAAGAATATAGCACTATTTATCTATTTTACAAATACCCCTATTATGGGATTCCTTGCATCTGGTTATATTTTTTTGCTGTTTTATGTTTTTCAGATTATTTACTTCTTAAAAATTAGTCTGTTCTCAAATTTAACACCATTTCTTTGGCACCATGTATTAGTGAAATATAAATTCATCTTATGCAAAGTGTCATAGGCAAAAACTCTATCATATATTTTAATATTATTTATTATCTTACAGACTAGTTAATATCAAATTTAATTTTCAGTGTATCTTATAACATACCTGATAATATATCACTAGCTCATATCTTAACTAAGAAACATAATAATTTTGAAGAAATGAAGAAAGTTTATTTTTGTGGAGTCTAGTTCTCAGAACTCTTGCTACTAAACTAAAATTCACGTCCAGCAACTTCTACATATTTGTTTAATTTAGAACATTATTATCCTGTTGATATAAGATACCATGTGTTCAATAACAACTCAACTACTCCAAAAGGCAAGAAATTAATTTTTTCAGTTCATTGACATGTAAATCTTTATAATTAACTAGTTTTATCTTAAAATTTTTATTGCATGTTTTAATTTACATTTGGCAGTACAAAGGATAAAAGCAGACATGGCTACATTAGGCAAACCATACATTAAGCTATATCTTCAGGATAACATTAAATTTATTTCTTGTAATTTTTAAATTAAATTTATCTTTTTCATCCTGACCAGTTTTCCCTCTCTTCTCGCCTCCCATTCCGTCCTCCACATCTCCCCTCTGCCTCTCTCTCAATCCACTCCTTCTCTATTTCTGTTCAGAAAAGGGCAGGTCTCTCATGAATATCAACAAAACATGACATATAAAGTTGCAGTAGAACTCAGCCCCACCCCAGTATTAAGGCTAGTCCACACAATCTAGTATGAGGACTAGTTTTCAAAAAGCCAGCTAAAAAGGTAGAGAAGCCCCTGCCTCCCTGTTAGGAGTCCCACAAGAAGACCAAGCTACACAATTATCACATATATGTAGAAAAACTAGGTCAGTCTCATGCAGGCTCTCTGGTTGTCAGTTCAGACTCTAAGAGCTTCTGTGAGCCCAAGTAAGTTGATGCTGTGGGTTTTCTTGTAATGTGTTCTTAAGACCTATAGCTCCCAGAATCCTTCATTCCTCTCTTCAGCAGGATTCTCTGAGCTTGGCCTAATGTTTGGCTATGCATCTCTGCATTTGTTTTCATCAGTAACTGGATGGATCCTTCTTGATGACATTTGGGCTAGATCCCAGTTGATGAGTGCAGCAGATTATCTTTAGGAATCATTACATTGTCCTTTTGTTTCCCAACTGTGTTTTTGATTCTCTCCTTGGTGTCTGAGCCATCAAGTCCCTGGGTCTTAGCACTCCAGGAAGTATCAGGGGTAGACTCATCCTTGGGGCCTGGGTCTCAGAATGGAATAGTCAATTGTTGACCACTCCTACAATCTCTATGTCACACTTACCCCAGCATATCACATAGGCATAACCAGACTATAGGTTGAAGATTATATGACTGAGTTGGTAGTGTCCCAGTTGCTCCACTGGAAGTCTTATCTGGTCACAGTCTTAACCTATCCACTATTGCTAGGAGTCTTAGCTGGGTTACCCTCGTTGATTCCTGGGAGTTTCCCTTGCTCCTGGTTTCTACCTGATACCAAAATGTCCCTCCTTCCTTCCATTCATCTCTTTTAATAAGTTCCCCTTTGAAATTTGTTTTACTTAAAAATATATATGAATAAATATATATAATACCTACGATGTGATATTTCAACTAATGTGTGCATTCTATAATTTGAAGTAAGAATAAATATTTATTCAAGCAGCTATCATTTCTGAATTAATTAGACATTCAATATACATTGTACTTGCTTTGGAAATATATATTCATTAATGTCATCTACTATCATCCCACGGGGCAATATTTTAAAGCTCCCAAACTAAAATTCATGTCATTTTTATCAAGGTTGTATTGAAGTATGATTCTATACAGTGATTCTGCACCCACAAAATGATGTCAATAGATGCCATTGTTCTTCATTCTATATAATCCACATATGCTTCCTATGGTGATGGGTTCATTTACCTTTGATAGAGATTCATGAAAACAGACACACAGTGTTTATTACTTTGTGTCTAACTGTTTTGCTCATTACATTTTACTTTTGAGTTGCATTCTTGTTTCCTTCTCAGTAATCCAATCCTTTTTTACTGCTGAACTATGTTCCACTATATTTATATACTCCGCTTTGTTTACCTCATAGGGGGAAGAATTCTGTATAATTTGCTCAGAATTAGGCAATTTGCAGTCACTTGCTATAGCATATTTATGTATTGCTCTTGGGTAGATTCTTAAGTATAGAATTGCTCAGTCTTATAACAAAAATACATTTAAATTTATAAGAAACTGCAAATACAATACATTCAGCAACTTCACGTGCAAAGTAGAAGGACTCATATTTTGTTATTGCATATCAAGCATTGGCACTACCAGCTTTGAGTTTTAATCATCATAGTGTATTAATTGGTATGCCATTGCAATTTTAATCTGTGAACCTTTAAGAATATTGAGGGGCTTGCTGGGCTGTAGTATGGCTATGTTATTGTTTTTGTTTTGGTTGTTTTTTTTTTTTGATTGCTTTCTTAAGATTTTTGCCATTCTGTCCCATTGGAATGCCTTTTATTTGTGAGGTAGTAAGAAGTTTTCATTTATTTTTCAAGATGTTTTCCATTGTGTGACCGGTATTGTAATTTTATTGTTCACTTTCACTGTTTTACTTTGATGCCTAATTTATCATTACTTTTCTGTTATGGTTCATACATTTTGTCCTACCTATAAGTTATTTTTCTCTCAAGAGTACATACTTTTTCCTATGAATTTTATTAGGTATTTTTTTATATAGTTAAGTTATATGGACTGTGATCCATGATCTAGTCATGTTTCCATGACTTCAGGCTTCCATGTTGATATTCAGTTGTTCTGCTAATCTTTAAATCCAATCAACACGCAGTATAAAACATTCAGTACTCTGTGTTTCCTGGAAGCTACACTACAGCAATACAAATAAGGACTTGCACTCAATTCTCAGGATGAAATTTGAATGGTCATATTTATGTAATATATCATTTCAACATGTAAAATATACCAGCTTTTGATGATAAGATTAGGTAAGATTAAAAAAAATTAAAATGAATGAGTTGTAGAAACACTGCCCACACTGGAACTGCAAATGATTTTCAGCAGCAAAAAGAAAAACAAGAAATGAAATATCAAATGAAAAAAAGCATATTTAACAAATGTGCTGGCATAACTGGATATCAGCATGTAGAAGAATGAAAATAGACCCATATCTATCACCATACACAATACTTAAGTCCAAATGGATCAAAGACCTCAACATAAAGTCAGCCACACTGAACCTTATAGCAGAGAAAGTGGGAAGTACTCTTGAATGCATTGGCACAGGGAACCACTTCCTAAATAGAACCCCAGCAGTACAGACACTGAGAGAAACAATAAATAAATGGGACTTCCTGAAACTGAAAAGCTTCTGCAAAGCAAAAGACATGGTCAACAAGACAAAATGACAGCCTATAAAATGGGAAAAGAACTTTTCTAACCCACATCAGACAGAGGTCTGGTCTCCAAAATATACAAAGAACTCAAGAAATTGGTCATCAAAAGAATACATAATATAATAAAAAAATGTAATACAGACCTAAACAGAGAACTCTCAACAGAGGAATCTAAAGTAGCTGAAATACACTTAATGAAATGTTCAACATCCTTAGTCATCAGAGAAATGCAAATCTAAACAATTCTGAGATTTCATCTTATACCTGTAAAAATGACCAAGATGAAAAACACAGATGACAACTTATGCTGGAGAGGTTTCGAGGTAAAGAGAACACTTCTGCATTGCTGGTGGGAATGCATGCTGGTAAAACCCCTTTGGATATCAGTGTGGCAATTTCTCAGAAAATTAGAAAACAACCTTCCTCAAGACCCAGTAATACCACTTTCGTGTATATATCCAAAGGATGTTCAATCGTGCCACAAGGACAAGTGCTCAAATATGTTCATAGCAGTATTATTTGTCATAGCCAAAACCAGAAAACAACCTAACTGCCCCTCGACCAAGGAATGGATAAGAAAAATGTGGTGCATTTACACAATGGAGTACTACACAGCACAAAAAATAATGACATCTTGAATTTTGCAGGAAAATGGATGGAGCTAGAAAACATCATTTTGAGGGAGGCAACCCAGGCGCAGAAAGACAACTATCACATGTACTCACTCATAGGTGGTTTTTAAACATAAAGC
>LOEQ01002233.1:0-24067 GCA_001685075.1 Bramus lutescens | reverse complement strand
TCTCTCTCTCTCTCTGTCTCTCTCTCTGTCTCTCTCTCTGTCTCTCTCTCTCTCCCTCTCTCTCTCCCTCTCTCTCTCTCTCTCTTTCTCTCTCTCTCCCCCACCCCGACCTTTTCTGGATGTCAGGAAGCAATAAACATACCTTGTCATGTTCTTCAATCATTACCTATTGTGCCGCCACAGGTGTAAAAACCTGACTAAACCAAATATTGATTGAAATTTCTAAACATCTGCACCAAATAAACACCAGCATTGTCAGTTGATTATCTCTGGTGTTTTTATTAGGAAGAAAACACAGCATTCCATGACAGGGATGTTAGGAATATTGTGAAGGTTAACATGACTGGATTTAAAACTGTCAATGTCAAGTCAACCTAATTTAGAATCACCTAAGAAACGCAGTTCTGAGGATTCCTATGGAGTATATAGAGAGGATTAACTCTGTGGGAGAGAACTAAATACTCCTCTGAGTATGGGCAACACCGTAATGGACTTTCATGCCAGACTAAATAAAAATGGGGAAAAATGGAAAAAAAAGATAAACATTTAATGTAATATCTGTTTTAGATTCTTGATACCACAGCTAAAGCCATCTGATAGCCATGTTTTCCATGTCAAGATAGACTCAGTGAGTCCATATGCCCCTCTTTTTCAAATTGCTTTTGTCTTATATTTTCTTATAGCAACTAGTAAGTTAGCTAAAACAGTCTAGAAGTCAAATTTTGCTCAGACAAACCTGGACATGTAGTTTGTACGCCTTTTGAAGTTTTATTTTTTTAACTTATGTAAACTAGGTGTGTTCTGTAACTTCCAGAGCATACTTGACAAATTAGAGAATGAAGCACCTGAACCACCACAGCAGCACACTCTAGACACCTTATTAATGCATTCAGTCCTTTTTGATTTCCTAAGGGACTGAGACAAACCAGCTTATAAAAATGCTTTGATGAATGTTTAAGTTAAATGAAAAAGTCCTAAAGATAGAAAATTCTTCGGAAGGTGCTCATGCACGTGCCTGAGAGCTCAATTGCCGTTTTGGTGTTATTTTATGGTACAAGGCTCACAGTGACAGATTACATGTTTACAAAGCACTGAAATGATACTGACCATCGGGTCTATACCTTGAGCAAAGTTCAAGTCTATTTTCAAAGTTCAAAAGTGTAGTGCTCCAGTAGACATGAATAGACACTTCTAGGTAATACAACAGTCAATGGTTTTTTGGCGAGTAATCTTAGTATTTTAATATTTTAGTCATTTTCTCTATCTCTTGTTCTCTACCTCTATCTGTCTTCTAGAGGCTGTACTATGAGTTATGTAATCAAGTGATCAAGAAAAATTTCAGAAGAAATCAATTAATGGAAATGATAGTTGGAGCTAGGGAGATAGGTTAGTTGTTAATGTGCTTTCTGCACAAGCACAGAGACCAGAGTTCATATGTACACTACACTAGTGAGAGCCAGCATGCTAACACAGGCTGATAATCATAGTGCTAGGAGACAGAGAGAGTCAGGAGAGACGTACATCTCACTGGTCAGTGAGTCTGATCAAATCAGTGAGGTTCAAGTTCAATCAGAGAAACCATCTTTATAGAAAGAAAGTAATATTGATTTGTATTCACCACATTCATGTATAGAAAAACATTGCTCCATGCACTAATGTGCTCATACACAAATATGTTCATATTCAGATATATATCTGAATATATCTGCCCTGGTATTATTTTATTCAAAGCTCCTTTAAAGGATCTTGGCATATCCATATGAGTCATAGGTACTGACAAAAAAGAATAACAAAAAGGAATGGGAAGAGAAATCCATCCCACATACCATGTATAGAATGACCAAGTTTGAGCCTTCTGTCCATATATACATATATATTAAAATTTTCAATTTAAATTACCCAAACTGTAAAATTATGTTTCTCATAGTATGATTTGCATAAATTAGAATTTCATCTCAGTAAAATTTGAAGAAAACAGTGTGATCATTCAGAAAAACCTAATTACAATGAGATGATTATCCAAGTATTTCTTCCACTTATGGGACTTTATCATTAAAAAATAGGCAGTGGTTACATGTTTGATCCTTAAATATGAAGCAGTGATGAAAAACTGGTTATTTAACAGCATTAGTAGCACTCATAGCCTAACAGACTGTGTTCCCAAAGAAAACACAATTTAGCAGAAATGAATGTAATTGGAAACTGAGACTAGGGTAACAAGTACTTTCTTCAGATCCACCCAAGTTTTATACCGTGGCTATTCCAATTAGCATAATAGTTCAGTGTTCATGGGATAAGAGGCCTTTTCTTTGGGATGTTTCCTAATTAAAAAAGCTCATTTGAAGTAGGGTCTAATTTTAACTTTGTACTGCAAAAATATGACTGAAAGAGTCTGCTTCCATTTCAAGAATTGTTTGCTTTACATTTCCAAGTTGAGATCGTTGTCATCAGCTGTCTATAAGGCACATACTGAGGACAAGATGATGGAGTGAGTGGCAGGATAGGAAGTCACCAATATGAACTTCTGTCTACTCAGGATAGTTTCCCTGATTATTTACTCTATCATTAGTCCTCATATTTAGAAATACACTACATGCACTTACAGAAACCGCAGACCTCAATATACCAGAGGGAAATCAACAATGAACTACCAGTAAATTACTAAAATGGTACAGCATTTCTGATCTCTTATTGAAAAAAGTAGCTTGTATTTTTACTGTTTAAAGTTTGTTAGTGTCTTGCAGAAGTAGATTATTCAGGAATGCACTTATGGTGCAATTGTGAGTACCTGACATGGGGTTACCAGATCCCAGCTGAAAAGGAAGAGGCACAATAGCAGACAATATAATCCCAGTTCTAGGAAGAAAGAGGCAGGAGAATTGCCAGGCTTGCTGCTCAACCAGGTAAGCTTCAGGTCCAGAGAGAGACCCTGTTTCAAAGAAATGGTGTATAGTATGAAAGAGAAGGTACATGGCATTGACTCCTAAACTACATAACCATGTGCATACACACACAGAGAAATACATATGGATACATACACCACACACACACACGCTACTCATGATAAATCCATTTGCATAAGTCCAAACCCTGTTTTTGAAGTTGATTTTTGTTGTAGGAGAGCTGCTTATTTATTCCCAGGTGGTCAGCCCTGAAATAACCACACTAAAACTGTATTAATTAAATCACTGCTTGTCCCATTAGCGCTATCTACCTATGTACTGGCTAACTTTTACATCATCACTTAACATATTTCTATTAATCTGTGTATCGCTACGTGGCTGTGGCTTGCCAGCAAGTTTCAATCAGGTATCTGTCTCTGGTGGGGCTATATGGCTACATCTCATTGCCTGAAGGGTCACCCAAAGTTCTTCTGTATCATTGGAACATCCATCTTCAGCCTATAGGCCCATATTATCCAGCAGACTTTTTCATAAAGCAGAAAATTTGAATATCTGTTCTGCCTTGTAATGGCAAAGTCCATCAGTTGCTTTCTTCTGTATCCTGCAGGATGTCTGGCAGACTCTTTCATGTAGAAGGAACCACAAAGAACCATCCCACCTTTAGGCAAGTTCAACACATTTGTCTGTGGGTTCTGCATGTCCACTTCATACAGCATAGCATCAAGCAATCCAGGCAAGAGCAGTTTCTTACCCAATGGCTAACCAGTGCCATAAGGAGCCTCTTCAGTGGCCATCATTTTCCTGAAGTAGATTAGTACTACCAGATGCAGATGTGTCTCAAGGCATAAGCACTTAAACATTTTAAATGCCATACTGTGAAGTCTCTGAAAGATTTGAAGAATACCTATCTGACTGAAATAAATCTCTATATATCTAGAAACCCCAACTAACATGACTACAAGCTTGACTATTATAAATTATTCTTTAATAGCCTATATTTCTTAATTACATATTACATTTTAAATGAGATGCACAAACACACCATCTTAATCAAGAGCAGAAATATACATATAACAAAATTGATCTTAAACTTGTATCAATAGAGGAAGATCCATACCAATACAAATCTATATAGCATATCCCCCTTTATAAACAAAACTTTATAAACAATCATTTAAGGAATTTGGGCATACTACTCTCCAAACTGTTTCCTGCTTTTCCTTGAGCAAAGCAATTTTTGGGGGTGCTCACAGTGACCTTTCAGGGGGTCTTTGTCCATCAATCCATATTACTCTGAAAGCAATCCATAAGTTATTATATTCTGTGAAAACAAAAGAAGAATCTCTTTTCCAAAGCAACAAATCCTTAGACCCAAATTTTGAAATCAGAATACCTTCAAAATATATATGCTGATTTAACTTACCAGTACAATGAAATGTCTCTCTGTACTTAACTCCTTCAGAGTCAAAAAATTAAAAAAAAAACACTGTAATATACATGATCCAGACTCTCTGTGTATATTCTATCTTTACATGGCTTATTTTTCATATTCTTTTCCTTTTTCTACAAATTTAATTTTTATTTTATTATCTTTACTCTTTTAATCTATGACTGTCTGTACTCTTTTATATTACATTTACTGTCTCTTTACTCTTTTCTCTCTCTCTCCCAAGTCTATGTACATTTTTTAAACACACTGTGTCTTGTTTAGATGTCTTTTATGTCTGAATCTGTCCCATTGTGTATCTGTAATCCTTTTATGTTATAGAGTGTTTTAAAAAATGGTAAGCAGCTTCATCACAGGGGCCCTGGGTGCAGGCTCCCGCCTCTCTCCACTTTTGAAAACGGTGAAAGTACCATAACCTCCAGTTCTGGGACCAGGTAGGAGTCATGCATACCATTTTACATCTGAGAAGAAGCATGCAGAACATAAACCCTTTTTATCTGAGCTAAATCTTCCATGCAGTACATTGCACAACCTGGAAATATCTCTCCATATGGCGGCAGGAATCTACCATGCTCTCCTGTTAGTGCACTCATGCCTAGTAGACCTAATTGTGCTGCCTGCCCTGGTAGGGAGTACTGAGCCATGGGCATGGTCTCAGCTACTTTCCTCCTGACTCCGAGTGGGCACATAAGCACATGGGTCCACAAATGCCATTCAGGTGCTTGGTCTCCTGAAAGATCTAGAGTGGTTTATGCTGCCATTTTGAAACTGTGCTTTTAAAAAGAAAAAAAAAATGAAACTGTGCTTTTTTGTTGTATGTTTTTCTGTTTTGTTTGGTTTGGGTTTTTTTTTTAATACTACTGCTGAATCAGAAAGACCTCTCTTAAAGGAGCTGCAGCATACCACCAGCAAACAGAGCCCATCAAAAAATGAGGCTAAAATTTGCTTGTTTAGTGTCTAGAATTCCTTTCCTAGCCCTCTCACCTCTCAGGTTTTATGTAGATTTAGCAAGCACATGTTGGAGTGCCAGTTTATTGTAGGAGATTCACTTATTTGTTTCTGGATGTTCAGCCCAGAAATAACCACACAGGAACTGTATTAATTAAATCACTTCTAGGCCCATTAACTCTAGCTTCTTATTGGCTAACTCTTTCATCTTAATTTAACCCATTTCTATAAATCTGTGTATCACCACATGGCTTTGATTTACTAACAAATTTCTGTTGGGCTTCTGTCTCTGGTGAGGCTAAATGGCATCTCTCTGACTCAGCCTTCTTTCTCCCAGCATTCAGTTTAGTTTTCCCTGCCTAGCTTTAGTCTGTCCTTTCACAGGCTAATTCAGATTATTTATTCATTAACAAATAAAAGCAATGCATATACAGAATGACTTCCCATATCAGATTTTTGTTATTCACTTCCCCCTTGCTTTTTACTTAGAGTAAGATGAATATTCAATGTAAATCAGAAAAAGTGTGATAAAAGAAATGCAGAAAGATCATGAAAGGATTTTGCATTGTAAAATGACACTAGGTAATAGAAAAAGATACTGCTGGAAAAATATGAGGATTCATGTAAATATAAAACTATAAATATTTCTATTAAATATGGAAGATTGATGTATTATGAATTCTACTTAGTTAATTTAGTCTGTTGAAAGTTAAAAGAGAAATGATCAAAACAATATCTAAAATCACTTCCGGGTCTGCCATTCTCCTCACCATCAGGTAGGCCTGTTCTTTTTCTTTCAAAGGCCTGCCGTATTTTTCAGGAACTTCTCAGGCAGACCAATTTCCTCCCTATTGGATAATATTCCATTTCTCCTGTTCTGCTATTACCCTTCCAATAGTAGATTCTGCTCCTTCCCATCAATTAGGTAGTGCATCTCCTCTGAAATTTAGCATCACTGACTTATTGGTTAGGAATCACTTTTGCCACTCCATAGGCCTCCTAGGTCCTCTAGGAGCTTACCTCTATTTGCTGCAGATCACCCAGATCATCTAGGATATCCTGTCCTTATGACTCAGCTGTGCTCCACTTCTTCCTATACTATAGTCTACCCAGTCTCCAGGTTCACAATGACAAGTGCAACCCTAAGACTCCTAACCCCATAGTCCTTCTGACCAAAAATCCAGCTGTCCAAGAACTCCTACCCCCAACCTCCAGTCTATCAAGATTTTCACAAGGTATAAAAGCTAGACTTGGAGAGCAATAGCAAGAAGCAACAGAAGAGAGGACCAGCAAGAAGTATGCTGATAGTTGGGTAGTGTCTGATTATGGAGAAAGAGGTGAATACTGAGAGACTAGTGATAGTCTCATTATGAGTACAAAAGGACCTATAGTTCTACTTAATATAAACTCAGCAATAATTAAACAGCATCCCAACCCTATTACAGTGAATCTTATACTGAATGTTATATGCACCCACACTAAAGGAAGAAAGGCGATTTGAGAAAAAAGAAATATGCAACTAAAAACTTGCTTTAGATACACAAGACCCAGAAGAAAATCAGAAAACAATTTTAAAAAATAGTAATGAATTCCATGAAAACTTACTAATCCCATAGTGAGGAGTACTAATGAGAATGACCTGAAAGGTATGCCAGACAAGAAATTTAAAAGAATTATTATTACTATGTTGAAATAACTCAACAGGATATGATTATGTTCTAAGATAACAAAAAATAAATTGCTGACTTAAATGAGGAAGTCAGTTCAAGTTATGAAAACAAAAATCAATAAAGAGAATTTCTGAAGAAAAGCCATACTGAAATGCAATAAACCATATGAAAACCTCAGTGAAAAACTTTACCAACAGAATGGATCATGAGCAAACCAGGGTCATAGCTGGAAGACAAAAGAGAAGTATTGGCTAACTCACTAAAAGCCAATTATAATTTTTAAAATTATATGAATGGAACATAGGGGAGTTTTCCTATTAAAATAATTAAGAATGGGTTCACAATGGGGGCAAAATGTAAATCTTACAAAAAAAATACCAGATCCTATAGTTTCATGTCCAGTATCTGTAATTTTTATTTTATAGGGTTTTGATAGATATATCACATTGGCTTTGCAGTCAGCAATGTAATCTCTTTGCCAAAGTATCACACAAATATCTGGCCCTCACCATTTCCATTTCTTTCCAGATTTCAACTATAATGCCCATTATATTCTGTTACAATGTTTAATTGCTATTCTACATAAAACTTCTAAAGTTTCAACATCACTCCAAAGAATCAATTTAAAAATTCACACACTCAATATAGCCACCTTTACAGCAATACTCCGTACTTTATTTTAAAATACCTGTACTAGTTACTTTTCTGTTGTGATAAAATTATCACCAGATGAAAGTTCATAAAAATTAAATTTGCATTGTGTTTCCAGAAGAAGAATCTATAGTGGAGTAGGAGGCTAGAAGCAGATGACCAGAATTGGAAGCCAAGAGATCATATTTGTACTACACACAGGAATTAGAGACAAGAATGGTAGTGTGGCAAGCCTATAGACTCTCAAAGCCCACACCCAGAGATATATTTCTTCCAGTAATGCCATTAAACCCTAAAGGCCTTATTCTTTCTAAACATGATATTTGGTATAGGACCAAATATTCAGATACATGAATCTATGGAAAATGTTTCTCGTTAAAAACACAATAGATAGTAACAGATAGTAAAATCATATCTGATATTAATGAAATAGAATATAACAAATCAGTAAAAGAAACATGCAAAACATTAATAAAACAAAATGTTGACTCTTTATAATATTAACAAGATTGACAAACAGCCAAATTAATCAAATGACAGAGAAAAGTAGTGAAAATTAATAAAATCAGTGGTGAAAAAGAAGACATTACAAAGACACTAAGGAGATTTAGGAATCCTAAAGATATACTCTTAAAAGTTATATTGTATATTCATATATGCATATGAATTGATACTTGTATATGACCTGCCAAACTTAAACTAAAATAAAATAGATAACTTAAACAGACCTATGACAGCAAACAAAATACAAGGAGTAATTGAAAGTATCAAAGTCCACAGGAAGATGTATGCAGCACAGAATTCAACTAGAGCTTCAAAGAAAATCTAATGCCAATGCTCATCAAATGCTACATGTTAGAAAAAGACATACATCTTCCAATTTCTTTTTACAAAATAGTATCCAGAAACAAAACCAAATAAAGATGAAATAGCAAAAATAGAATTATAGGCCAATCTTTTTTGTGGAAATAAACAAACAATTCTCAGTAAGATATTTCCCACCAGAATTCAAGAACATATCAAAAATATTATACATTGCAACGAAGCCAGCTTCATTCCACAGATGCCAAAGATGGCTCAACTTATAGTAAATCAATAAATAAGCCATCACATAAATAGACTGAAGAGCAGAAAAGCACTGCATGATCATCTTATTAGGTGAGGTGAAGAGAAGACCATAGATGAAATACATCATCTTTTCATCCATCTAGGGTTTCTGGGGCCATATCTCAACTTGATCTCAACATGACAAGGGAAATATACAATTAATATATAACTAATTATATATTGATACTGAAAAATGAAAAGCATTTCTACTAAAACCTTTTGGCGGGGGAAGATGTCCATGTTTTCCCTTCCTGTTCAATATAGTGCTTGAGAATTTAGAGGGGAAAAAAAACCAAAAATACAAATAAGAAAGAAAAAGTCAACATATCCGTATTTAGAGATGGTGTTACTTTATTGTAAAAGGAAGGCCTGCTTGTTGGGGTTTCTATCCTGGCTGGTCCTTGTTCTGCCCAGTTCCCATAGTCTTTAGGTCTCCAAGAAATCACACAGAGTTCTACATTATCAGTTCTAATCTGATTAACCCATTAGCTCAGGCTTCATATTAGCTCTTATAGTGTATATATTAGCCCATTATTCTTATCTATGTTAGCCACATGGCTCGGTACCTTTTTCAGCAGGGCAATTACATCTTCCATCTTTTGTAGTTGGGACAGGACAGGGGAGGAATGGGCTTCCTCCTTCCCAGAAATCTCCTGTTTTCATTGTCCACCTCTACTTCCTGTCTGGTTGTCCCACCTATACTTTGTGCCTGGCTACTGGCCAATCAACATTTATTTAAAACATAATTGACAGAATATAGACAATTGTTCCATACTACTTTATATTTAAATGACTTTATAGACTCTACCAGAAGACTCCTGCGTCTGATAAGTACATTTAGCAAAGCCGCAAGACACAATTTAATACATGAAAAATTCTCTGTAGCCTTCTTGTGTATCAAAGACAAAACAACACAAAGGAAATAAAGGGGAAAAGTAAATAACTAAATAAATATATCTTGGAATAAATCTAACCAAGATGAAAATTAGCACAATGAATATAAGAATACACCAAAGAAAAATTGAGGTAGAACTCAGAGGATGAAAAGACCTTCCATTGCTCAATTCTTTATAGACTTAATATTGAAAAATAATAGTCAATGCAATTACCATTAAAATTTTTAGCAAAGATTGGTTGAGAGATAAGGATCTAGATTTATTCTTCTACATATGGCTCCTATGTTTGCCCAGCACAAACAGTCTCACCCAACTGACAACCTTTTGAGCTACAATTATTACATTCCTGGCAAGAGATACTTAGTGCTATATATAAGAGTGAAATGAATTTTATGAGAGTGGACAGCCACTTCTTTATGAATTTGAAGCCAGCTACACAAGATGGAACTGATGTTGAGTACTATTACCAGAGCTAAACAAAATAAATCAAAACAAAAATGTGACTGAACAGGTCATAGTCCCTACAAGAAAACAGCATACTGCATGTTATCCTACTAAATGGAATAACATAAACTGCCTCTTAAGTTACTGTTTTTATATCCATAGGGTAGTGCCTCTCTTAATTTTCACAACCTTCTTTTCTTTCCTTTTCTTTTTTTTACAGTAGATAGCTGATAGCATAGAAACCCACAACTTGTTATTGTGCAAAGAATATGCAACTGGTAAGCATGTAGACTATGGAGTGCCCATTTATACATGGGATTACTATAACATTCCCTTCCCCCAAAGCCTCAGAGATCATTATAGAAGAGGGGCACAGACATTTTAAGAGTCAGGTAATATACACAACTGCAGGAAAACAGTATTTGCTGCACATGACAGCATAATTGCAGACATAAAGCTATATCAGTGGTTGTGGCTGTATGCACAAGAACCGCATAAGATGAAATCTGCCAAAATTCCAACGTGAGTGAAAAAATCCAAAGAAAACACAACAATATACATAATATACATAATCCAGACTCTCAGTCCATCTTTATGTGGCATATTTTTCTCACTCTATTACATTTTCTACAAGTTTAATATTGTAGATCTTTACTCCTTTAACCTCTGACTATCTGCATGACTTTATATTATAACTGTCTGTACTCTTTTTCCTTTCTCTCTCAAGCCTACATGTATTTATCCAGCACTGTAACCCATTTAGAGGTCTCTGTCTCTATTGGATATCTATAGTCTTCAATCTTAAATCTTAAAATACTAAGCAGTATGGCTAGGACTAAGGCTACTTTGCCTTTTGGCTCTGCCCAGTTCAACATGGTGGAGGTCCATTTCACCTCTGCGTACTCTGCTCAGGGTGCCATTTTCAGGTACCCAACAGGTTTACATTGACATTAAACAACTTGCAGCACTTACCTCACAAATCCCCTTTAAACGCTCCATAGCTAGACTTCCCGAAAAAGTCAGAGGCATTTGAGTTGGTGAGCCAGGAAGCCAACATTTTTTAAGGTAGCCATGCAGTTTTTACTGCACCTCCCTTAAAGGAGCCATGGAGCCCCTGCTCACTGTGAACCCATCTGGAAAAAAAAATGCGACTACCAAGGAAGTGCATATCAATAGGGGGGTCAAGATCATGACAACGAAATTCACAGAGACAACTGACACATGTTGCTAAAATTCTTTTTGTTACTTAATTAATTAATTTTTATAAAACAATCCTTTCTCATTTTGCATACCAATCCCAGTTCCCAGTCCCTTCCCTTCTTCTGCTCCCTCTAATTTCCTCTCTCCACTCCATCACCCATCCACTCTCAGAGAGGGTAAGTCTTCCCATAGGGTGCCAAAAAAAATCTGGCACAGGACCAAGCCCCCCCACCATATCTAGGCTGAGCAAGGTAATTCTTTAAAGATAATGGGCTCCAAAAAGCCAGTACAAGCAGTAGGGATAAATCTTGGTCCCACTGTCAATGGTCCCACAATCTGCCCCAGCCATAACTATCACCCACATTCAGAGTTCAGTTCTATGCTGGTTTCCCTGATGTCAGTCCAGAGTCAGTGACCTCCATTAGCTCAGGTAAGCTGTTTTTCAATGGGTACCCTCATCATGGTCATGACCCCCTTTGCTCGTAATCTCATTCCTACCTCTCCTTGACTGGATTTGGGAGCGCAGCCAAGTGCTCTGCTGCGGATCTCTTCATCTGCTACTATTAGATGTTGGATGTAGTTTCTATGAGGACAATTAAGGTAGTCCTGAATCTGATTACAGGGAAGGACAGTTTAGGTAACCCTCTCTACTATTGTTTAGGTTCTTAGCTGGGGTCATCTATGTAGATTCCTGGAAATTTCCCTAGTGACAGGTTTCTTGCTAGCCCCATAATGGCTGTCACAATCATAATATCTCTTTCCTTGTTCTCCTTCTCTGTTCTTCCGCCATCTCCCCCATCCTTTTCCCTCATGTTCTCCTTGCCTTCTCATCTCCCTTCCTCCTTCCCTTCCACCTCTCCTTCTTCTCCACCTCCACCATGCTCTCAATTTTCTCAGGAGATCTTGTCTTAGGGCATCCATGTATGCTTCTCTCAGGCTCACCCTTGTTTCCGGCTTCTCTGTGATCATGGACTATAAACTGGCTATCTTTTGCTTTATATTTGATAACCACTTAAAAGTGAGTACATACCATGTTTGTCTTTCTAGGTTCGAGGTTCCTTACTCAATATGGTTTTTTTTTTAGTTCTATACATTTACATACAATTTTCAAGATGTTATTTATTTTAACCACTGAATAATATTCAATTGTGTAAATCCACCACATTTTATTTATCCATTCTTCAAGTGAGGAACATGTAGGTTGTTTCCAGGTTCTGGCTATTCAAATAATGCTGTTATGAAGATAGTTGAACTGGTGAACTTTAGGTATATATTCAAGACTGGCATTGCTGGGTCTTGAGATAGATTAATTCCCAATTTTCTGAGAAACTGCCATACTGGTTTCAGAAGTAGCTGTACAAGTTTCCTACCCGCAATGGATGAGTGTTCCTCTTACTCCACATCCTCTCCAGCATAGGCTATCATTGGTGTTTTTGATCTTAGCCATTCTGACAGGTGTAAGATGGTATCTCAGAATCATTTTGATTTGCATTTCCCTGGTGGCTAAGAGTGTGGAGAAGTTGCTGTAAGTTCCTTTCAGGCACTCAAACTTTTTCTGTTGAGAATTTTCTATTTAGATCTGTACCTCGCTTTTTAAATTGGATTATTTGGTATTTTGGTGTCTAATTTCTTGAGTTCTTTATATATTTTGGAGATCAGTCTTCTCTCTAATGTAGAATTGGTAAATATCTTTTCCCATTCAGTAGGGTGCTGTTTTGTCTTATTGACTATGTCCTTTGTCTTATAGAAGATTCTCAGTTTCAGAAAGTCACATTTATTTATTGTTCCTCTCAGTGTCTGTGCTACTGGTGTTATATTTAGGAAGTGGTCTCTTGTGCCCATGTATTCAAGGCTACTTTCCACTTTCTCTTCTATGAGGTTTGGTGTTGCAAGATTTATATTGAGGTTTTTGATCCATTTGGTCTTGAGGTTTGTGGATGAGGATAGATATGGATCTATTTGCATTCTTCTACAAGTGGACATCAAGTTATTATATCACCATTTCTTGAAGATGCTTTCATTTTTCCATTGTATAATTTTAGCTTTCTTATAAAAAAATCAGGTGTTTGTAGGTGTGTGGATTAATATCAGGGTGTTTGTTTTGATTCCATTGGCCAACCTTTTTGTTTTTATGCCAATACTAAGCTGCTTTAATTACTGTAGCTCTGTAATAGAGCTTGATGTTAGGGATTGTGATGCCTTTGCAAGTTTCTTTATTGTTCAGGATTGTTTTGGGTTTTTTGGGATTTTTTACCTATGATGTTGAGTATTGTCCTTTGAATGTCTGTTAAGAATTGTGCTGACATCTTGGTAGGGATTGCGTTGAATCTGTAGATTGCTTTTGGTAGTATTGCCTTTTATATTATGTTGATCTTACCTATCCAAGAGCATGGGAAACATTAATGTTTTCTAATACTGTCTTCAATTTCTTTCTTCAAAGACTTAAAGTTCTTGTCAAACAGGACTTTCACTTCTTTGGTTAGTGTTACCCTTAGATATTTTATATTATTTGTGGCTCTTGTAAATGGTGATGTTTCTCTGATTTCTACCTCAACTCATTTATTATTTGTATATAGAAAGGCTACTAATTTTTTAAATCAATCTTAATCCTGTCATATTACTGAAGGTCTTTATCAGCTGTAGGAGTTACCTTGTAGAATTTTGGGGGTCACTTATGTATAATCTCATATTGTCTACAAATACAGAAACTTTTACTTCTTGCTTTCCAAATTGCACCCACATTATCTCTTTTTATTGTCTTATTGCTCTAGCTAGAATTTCAAGTATTATGTTGAATACATATGGAGAGAGTACATTGTCTTCTCTTGTTCATGATTTTAATGGAACCACTTTGAGTTTCTCTCCTTCTGATTTGATGTTGACTGTAAGCTTGCTGTATATTGCTTTTATTACATTCCTTGTATCCCTGATCTCTCCAAGCTTTTTTTTTTATCATGAAGAGATGTTGGACTTTGTTGAATGTTTTTTCAGCATCTGATGAGATGATCACATATTTTTTCTTTCAGTTTATTTACATGGCAGATTACATAGATAGATTTTCATATGTTGATCCATTCCTGCATTTCTAGGATGAAGCCAACTTGATCATGTAGAATGATTTTTTCATATGTTCTTGTATTCTGTTTGCCAGTATTTTATTAATTTTTTTGCATTAATGTTCATGAGGGAGATTTATCTGTAACTCTGTAACTTTCTTTTTTAGTTAAATCTTTGTGTGGTTTGGGTATCAGAGTAAGTTTGACTCAAATAAAAGAGTTTGGCAATGTTCCTTCTGTTTCTATTGTGTAGAACTGTGTGGGGAGTATAGGTATTAGCTCTTCTTTGAAGTTCTGACAGAATTCTACACTTAAGCCATTGGGCCCTGGACTTTTTTCGATTGTGAGACTCTTGATGACTGCTTCTACTTCGTTAGGGAATATAGGCCTGTTTAATTCTTCATCTGGTCTTAATTTAATATTGGTATGTGGTAGCTATCCAGAAAGTTGTTCATTTCTTTTAGATTTTCCATTTTTTAAAGGTATGACCTAGTGATTCTCTGGATTACCTCAGTGTCTGTTGTAATTATCTCCTTTTAATTTCTGATTTTTTTTTTAAATTTGGATGTTCCCTCTTAACCTTTTGATTAATTTGAATAGAGGTTTGTGTATCTTTTTGATTTTCTCAAAGAACTAACTTTTTGTTTCATTGATTCTTTATATTGTTCTCTTTGTTATTATTTTATTGATTTCCACCCTCAATTTGATTATTTCCTGTCATCTACTCCTCCTGGGTGAGTCTGTTTCTTTTTATTCTAGAGCTTTCAGGTTTACTGTAAAGTCACTAGTGTGACTCTCTGCTATCTTAACGTAGGCACTAAGCGCTATAGACTTTCCTCTTAGCACTAATTTCATTGGGTGTCATAGGTTTGGGTATGTTGTGCATTCATTTTCTGTTGAATTCTAGGAAGTCTTTAATTTCTTTATTTCTTCCTTGATGCAGGGGTGATCCAACTGAGCACTGTTCAATTTCGATGAGTTTTTATGCTTTCTGCAATTAGTGTTGTTGTTGAATTCTAAATTTAAGCCATGGTGATCTGATAAGATACAGGGGGGTTATTCTGATTTTCTTTTGTGTCTATTGAGGCTTGTTTTATTACTGAGTATGTGGCCAAGTATAGAGAAGGTTCCATGAGGTACTATTCTTTTGTGTTTAGTTGAAATGTTCTATATATGTTACGTCCATTTGAGTCATGACATCGGTTCGTTCCTTTATTTCTCTTTGGAGATTCTGTTTGGCTGACATGTCCATTGGTGAGAGTGGGGTGTTGAAGTCCACTAATATTAGTGTGTGGAGTTTGATGAACAATTAAAACTTTACTAATACTTCTTTTACATAAGTGGGTGCACTTCTATTTGGAGCATAGATGTTCGTGATTGAGAATTCTTGATGCATTTTTCCTGTGATGTGTATGAAATGTCCTTCTGCATCGCTTCTGATTGATTTTTGCTTGAAGTCTATTTTTTTGGATATTAGGATAACTATATCTGATTGTTTCTTGGGTCCATTTGATTAAAAAATCTTTTTCCAACCCTTTACTCTGAGGTAATATCTGTCTTCGAAGTTGCGCTGTGTTTCTTGTATGACACAGAAGGATAGATAATATTTTCATATCCATTCTGTTAGCCTGTGCCTTTTTAATATGTGAACTGAGTCCATTGATATTAAGAGATATTAACGACTAGTGATTATTAATTCCTGTTATTTTTTGGTCGTAGTGTTTTTGTGTTTTCTTTCTTTGGGATTTGCTGGTGTGAAGTTATCTGTTGCCTTTGTTTTTGTGGGTACAACGAACTTCCTTGGGTTGGAAATTTCCTTTTATTACTTTCTGTAAGACTAGGTTTGTGGGTAAGTATGTTTAAATCTGCTTTTTTCATGAAATACCTTGATTTCTTTGTCTGTGGTGATTGAAAGCTTTGCTGGGTATAGTAGCCTGGGCTTACATCCATGGTCTCTTAGTGTCTGAAGCACATCTGTCCAGGACCTTCTTACTTTCATTGAGATGTCGAGTATAATACTGATAGGTTTGTCTTTTTATGTTACTTGATCAGTTTTCTTTACAGCTCTTAATATTTTTTCCTTATTCTGTATGTTTAGTGCTTTTATTATTATATGGTAAGGGGACCTTTTATATGGTCCAGTCTATTTGGTGTTCTGTTAGTTTCTTATGCCTTCATAGACTTATTCTTCTTTAGGCTGAGAAAGTTTTTCCTATGATTTTTCTGATCATATTTTCAATGGCTTTGAGCTAGAGTTCTTCTCCTTGTTCTATCCCTATTGTTCCTAGGCTTGGTCTTTTCATGCTGTCCTAGATTTCTTGGATGCTTTGTGTTAAGAATTTGTTGGATTTAACGTTTTCTTTGACCAATGAATCTATTTCCTCTATCCTTCAAGGCCTGAAGTTCTGTCTTCTATCTCTTACATCTTGTTGGTTATGTTTGCATCTGTAGTTCCTGCTTGTTTACCCAGATTTTCCTTTTACAGAATTCCCTCGGTTTGCGTTTTCTTTATTGCCTCTATTTCAGTTTTTAAGTCTTGAACTGTTTGAACTGCTTGCTTCGTCTCTTTGATTGTTTTTTTCTTAGTTTTCTTGGCCGTCTTTAAGAGGTTTATTAATTTCTTTCTATTTTTCTTTGTCTTTTACTCCATTTCTTTAAGGGAATTTTTCAATTCCCCTTTACGGGTTTCTATAATTTCATAAAGTTATATTTAAGGTCATTTTCTTCTTAGTAAGGATGTTCAGGTCTTACTGTTGTAGGACCACTGGGTTCTGGTGTTGCCATGTTGCTTTTCAGGTTGTTCAATGTAATCTTGAATTGGTGCCTACTCATCTCTTGCTCCAACTGGTATAGGCAGTGTCTTTACCCCATGGTTTAATTCTTTTTGTATCTGTACCCCAGGGGTCCTCTCTTTGATCAGTTTTTGCTGTTGCTGTCTGTGTCTTAGGTTACCACTCTTGATACACTCTGTGCAGTCTCTGTGTCTCAGAGAGCTACTGACATATCTGGGGATGGCTGGGTTTGGGGATGGAGTGGGACTTTTAGATTACAAGGTCTGATCAATAGAGAGTACTGAAGCATCCTGCTTTCAATGACTGGTTGGTACAACTGAGGCCATTGGTGGAGGGCCCTGGAATTTTGTTTAGCATCTAGGTCTTAAGTACTGGATTGCTCAGTTTAAAAGCTGGTCACTCACATCTTTGCTCTGCGCAGTTGCAATCTTTGCCTTAGAGAGTCAGTGATGTCACGGGGAAAGGTTGGGTTTGGGGCAGAGTGGGACTTGAAGATTACAAGGTGTGATTTATGGGGGGTGGGGGAGTTGGAGCAGCCTACCTGCAGGAGGCTTGCCTGTTGGCCAGCTAGTGAAGCTGAGCCATGTTGCTCAAATTCTAATTTATCTTAATAATAAAAACCTGGAGTCAGCTATTAGAGGATGAAAGTTGAAGAATGGGAGAAGCAGAGCAGCTAGTCACTAGTTTTTACCTCTACAAAATCCTCAGAACCAATGGGACAAAATCTTGTCTCTACAAATCCTTCAGACTAAGTGGGCTATGCTGTCTATACAAGTCTAGACTGAATGTACAGACTGAATGCAAGCGCCTGCCCCCTCCCACCTTACATTTCTCTCTCCACCCAGCCATATCACTTTCCATTTCTACCTTCCTAGTGCTGGGATTAAAGGTGTGATTCTCCACCACTTGACTTTCTCTTTTAGACTGATTTAATCTCGTGTAGCCCAGAGTTGCCTTGAACTGACAGAGATCCATCTGCTTCTGTCTCCCAAGTGCTTAGATTAAAGGTGTGTGCCACCACTGCCTGGCTTCTATGGCTGACTCGCATGGTCAGCTCTACACTCTGATCTTAAGCTTTATTTATTAAAACACAAATAAAATTTCACCACAGATCCATGCTACTGGGAATTCACAGACTCCAGAACAAAAGCTGGGGAGCCTACATTTTACTGAAGCAGACCCTCTACATCTGGGTGACAATTGTGTAACTTGGTCTGCTTGTGGGGCCCCTGAGAGGGGGACCAGGATCTATCCCTGGTGCATGAGCTGTCTGTTTGGAGACCATTTCCTATGGCCCCACATTTGGTTCCAATCTGTTGTTTGTTCCTGGCTGATCAGCCCCGAAATAGCCACGCAGAAACGGTATTAATTACAGCACTGCTTGGCATAATAGCTTATACATATTTCTAGCTCACTCTTATCTTTTAAGTTAATCAGTTTCTATTATTTTATATTTTGCCATGAAGCTCATGGCCTACTGGCAAGTTTCTGTTTGGCAGCTTGCGTCCTTTTCCTGTTTGCTCCAAGGCTTCTCTCTGACTCAGCCTTCTTCCTCCCAGCATTCAGTTTAATTCCCCCCACCTCATGTATCTCTATTCTGTCCTATCACAGGCAAAACAGCTTCTTTATTCATTAACCAATAAAAGCAACCCATAGACAGAAGGATTTTCCACACCATGACACCTTGCTCAACCTTGAAGCAGGGAAGAAAGTCTTGGTCTTTCTTCAATTATTTTATCTGAGGCTCTGTTGACTCCTCATGAGAAGCCTTACCTTATCTGAGGAGTAGATGAAGGGTGGGGGCAAGGTGTGTGGGGGAACAGGAGGAGGAACTGTGGTTGGAATGTACAATGAATAAAAAATTTAATAAAAAAGACATGAATCCTGCTTTCATGCTGGTGGGAATGCAAACTTGTAAAACCACTTTGAAAATAAGTATGGCAGTTTCTCAGAAAGTTAAGAATCAACCTGCCTCAAGATCCAGCAATATCACTCTTGGCCATATACACAAAGGATGTTCAATCATACTACTAGGAAATTTGTTCACCTATGTTTATAGCAGGATTATTTGTAATAGCCAGAAGGAAACAACTTAGATGCCCCTCAATCAAAGAATGAATAAAGAAAATGTAGTACATTTGTACAATGAAGTTCTATTTAGCTGTGAAAAACAATGACATCTTGAATTTTGCATGAAAATGTGCAGAACAAGAAAAACAAAACATCCTGAGTGAGGTAACCCAGACCCAGAAAGATGAATATGGTATGTGCTTATTCATAAGTGGATATTAGCTGTAAAGCAAAGGTAACAAGCCTAAATCCACAATCCCAGAGAAACTAAGTAACAAAGAAAATGGTAAGAGAACATATATAGATCCTCTGGGAAGGAGAAGTAGACAATATCTCCTGAGAAAATTGAGAGCATAGGGTGGGTGGAAGAAGGGAGAGCAGAAGGGGAGAAGAAGAAAGGGGGGAGAACTTAAAGGAATGGGATTGTCAAGATGGGGAAAGGACAGAGGAAAGTAAGGAAAAAGATATTTTGATTGAGGGAGCCATTATTGGTCTAGTGAGAAATCTTGCACTAGAGAAATTCCCAGGAATCTACAAGGATGTCCCCAGCTAAGACCCTAAGCAATAGTGGAGAGGGTGCCTGAATTGGCCTTGTCCTGTAGTCAGATTGATGAATATATTAAATGTCATCATAGAACTATCATCCAGTAACTGATGGAAGGAGATGCAGAGATCCACAGCAGAGAACTGGTCTTAGGTCCCAAAGTCCAGTTGAAGAGTGAGATTTATGAGAATACAAACAAAAGTCAAGACCATGATGGGGATACCAACTGAAACAGCTTATCTGAGCTAATGGGAACCCACCAACTCTGCCCTGACGGCAAAGGACCAAACTAGGCCATCTGAATATGAGTGAAAGTTGTATGGCTGGGGTAGACTGTGGGGACACTTGCAGTGAGACCAGAATTTATTCCTACTACTTTTACTGGCTTTTTGAAACCCATTTTTTAGAGGAATATACAGTTCAACCTAGATATAGTGGGTAGGGCCTTCGTTCTATCTCAAAACAATGTGATAGACTTTGTTGACTCACCATACGAAGCCTTACCCTCTCTGAGAGGTGGATGAGGCATGGGGTGGGGAGGAAGGTGGATGAAATAGAGGAGGGCAGGCAGTAGGGAGTGGGAACTGGGATTAGTATGCAAAATGAAAAAGAGGTTTTTTTTTAAAAAAGTTCTAACTAAAATAATAATAAGAAATAAAAATAGCTCATGATTAGAATCAAACTGTGTGGAGATACTAGGGAATGACTTGGAAGGGAGGCAGTAGTGGGTGGATCTTATCAAAATACCTTTGCATGTATATGAAATTCTAAAACAGTTACTGTTCTTCAAAAACAATAAGATAAAGTCAATAGATGAAATTATTGCTTTATATTTATAAATGAAACTGCTCTTTAGAAGCTAAGCTTAAGCCAACACTAAGTAGATGATGAAAATAAACAAGGCTCATTTTCTCGGACCACAATAGGAATGATTTTTCTTTAGCCAACCTTTAAAATGCTAATTTTTCATCAAATTTATATACTTGAGTGCCTCAGGAAACAACTGAAGTAGTTATCAGGAAAAAAAGTGTCTTTCAGAAATTTAATGTCTTAAAAGGAAGCTTCATTGTACTTACCAAGTTACAAAGAGTACAAGCATTGTCTGTGTGGTGGGAACCAACAGATAGCCCTGATGACCCTACATTTTGGCATCCGCTCCCTTTGTAATATACCTTCAACCCTAGTGAAGTCTAGACCTAGTGACTTGTTTTAATTGTACTGTCAATTTATTGAAATTCAGAAATTATTTTCAATTTCTCAATTGTAGTTTTCAGTATGCAACTTTTATCATCTCTTCTGTGGTATGAATCAGGAGTTGAAGATGAATTTTCCTCAAGTAGTCTAAATAAATATTGACCTGGGACCTAATATAAACAAGAATTTATAAGAAAAGCCTTGGTGTTGATATTGCTCTGGAGTAAGCTTCAAACAGAGTTTAAGGAATTAGTTACAAGTTATTTTTCATTTGGCCAAGTCTATAAATTCTGAAACGTTTTCTGTAAAAAAAAAATCTAGAAATTACTGAGAACTTGTGAAAAAATTCTCTGGAACTGAGGAATAGCAGCTCAGTCAAGAGACACATTGAATGGCAGAATTATGTGAAGAGGGAATTAGACATATTGATTCTGAATGCCATGACCTCCTTGTATTCAGAGGATGGCACTTGCTACTTCAAAAGGCAAATGCAAAGTGAAACAAGGCAAGTCTATCATGAAGCTACCATGATGTCAACCTTGGACTGGGTTCTTTGGAAGTAGATTAGTTCAATGGCTGTTGCAGAATTGTTCACGGAAGCTATACTGGAAAGGAAATAAGAAAAAACTGTAACAGAAGAGGAAAGCAAGAGGTTGACCCTAGGTAGGTATGGTATATTGATGTGAGGCCTCAATCAATTATGTAAACTGGTGGCTCTTCAAAAATATCCCAATCTTAGGCAATTGGTGTTCATATCCTACTATCATTCTGTGATGGGATATCCCCTCTGGGAAAGCCAGTACTCTGATGATACAACCATGCCAAGAGAGAAACAAGTAGCTCCGAGAAATAAGTAATTTAGTTATCTACCAACTAGTGAGAGGCAAAGTCAGTCCCAACAGAAGATATTTGGACAGATCATTATGTACCCTACAGTCCTTCTAAGAGCTGAAGGAAAGTTTCTCATGGGAATGGGGTAAAGAAGAAGAAAACAAACAAAAAACAAAACTTACAAAAACAAAAAGTGAGAGAGAATTTTGCTTGGTTACTTTTATTTTCAGTCCTGGATACAGTCTCTGTTGAATTGTCTTTTCAGAACTATGTAACCATGATTGCCTAATAAAGCATCCATTCTTTTTAACTGAACCTCCATCACTGATAATTTTATCAAAAATACATCTGTTGGGCGTGGAAATATGGTTCACCAGTTAATGACCACTGGATGCTTTTCCAGAATATCCAGATTCAATTCCAAGCACCTAAACAAAGGCGTCTAATAATCTAAATCCTGTTCTTGAGTCAGAAGGTGATATATATGCGTTTAGTGTTTAGAGATCCATAAAAAATCCTACACACACAAATATAATCAAATAATTTTCACAAATTAAAATCTACTAGTGTCACATTGTTTCTCCTTCTCTACCTTACCATGCGAGCATTGTTTAACTTCCGGGAACTAGAAAAAAGCTTGATTTTCTTCCTTAAACACTGCCATCTCATCCTCCCATTTCACTGGTTAAAAATTCTGACCCTGGATTTACCAGGTTGATTTGCCTGTGAATCATGCAAATCATGGCTATAGATTATGACTGTCAGAGTTACAAAGGGAGATAGGACTATCGATCCTACCTGATTTTGCAATCTACTCTTTTACCTTAAAGATGAATTTGAAGTAGATGGCTATATATATAGTGTCACAGCCATATTTGCCACTATACTTGTCTAAAGGTTATATTTGTCATTTTAAAATCTATTTTATGTCACTACAAATGAGTAATAAACATATGTATTTTTGGGTAATTGGTAAGAATAATCCTATGTCTTCTATTTACTTAGACACAAAAAAATCACGGAATTTCTCTAAATTGAGTGCATTTTCTTTATAAGATTATTCTAGAAAAATGTTTCAAAGATTTGTTCTTTAGTACCCATGGTGACATAAAAATATCATTTTTATTTAATCCTCTATCATACCTTCTTACCTTCAAAACAACTCTGTAAAGGATTCTTAGTTCGTTGTATCAAACTGAGTACAACTGAAGTAAATTGTGTTCATCAGGTCATACATACCACAGCATAGCATAGATCATCAGCATAGTGAAAGCGCTATATTCAGAGCAATTATTCTGCTTTAGAACCTGGTTGCCTAATCAATATTGAAAATCATAGTTTTTATAAAAGTTGAGAAAGAATAGTAACAACTAATTTTAATGAGTATAGTAAACAATTAAGTATAAATATAGTTTGCTTAATTTACTCTTTGAAAGATTCTGCATTAAAACTCATGGAAGGCTTGAAGTTAACTAGAAGTAAAATTGTTGCTTACTATGTGTGTTAGGTCATGGGTTCAATCTCCAACACTTGGAAATAAAATATTAAAGAAAAAATACAGTAAGCATTTTCTTCTCACTCTATCCTTACTCTCTCACCTCATCTATTACAAAAGTTTTGTAAAAAGAATTGATTTGTCAATTTGTATGTGTATATGTGTTTGCATATGTTTATGTAGTGTACGGAGAATACACAGTATTCAAGAAGGTCAGAAGAAGGCACTGGAAATTCTGGAACTGTAGTTCCAGGCAGGCATAAGCTGTCAGATATGGGATCTAAGAGTTGAATCTAGGGGCTTGAAACATTATCCAGTTCTTCTGAAGAGTAAAATGTACTCTCAGCTACTGAGTTATCTCTCTAACGAAGCAGTTCTAAACTCATGGACCAAGACCTCTTGGGAGACGAATGATTCTTTCACAAGAGTTGCATGTCAGATATCTTTCATATCAGACATTTACATTACAATTCATAAGAGTATCAAAATTATAAATATAAAGTAGCAACAAAAATAATTTCATACTTGAGGGTCACTATAACATGAGGAACTATATTAAAGAATCACATAATTAGGTAGGTTGAGAACCACTGATCTTTCTTACAAATAATAATTTTTATTAAACATTTGGTGTGCCCCTATATTTTATATTTTTCTATTAATTTATTATTATTATTATTATTATTATTATTTAAAAATTTCCACCTCCTGCCCCCTTCCAATTCCCTCCCCCGCCACCAACTCCCACTCCATCTCCATTTCCATTCCAAAGAGCAGTCAGGGTTCCCTTCCCTGTGGGAAGACCAAGGTCCTCCCCCC
>LOEQ01002232.1:75502-89602 GCA_001685075.1 Bramus lutescens | reverse complement strand
AGAGCTAGTTCCAGGACAGGTTCTAAAACTACAGCAAAACCCTGTCTCGAAAAAAAAAAACCCAAATATGGATCAGAAGTGGGCCAACCGACGTTTAGGTAAGTTGGCTTCCCACTGGTCTAAACCCAATTCCTTTTGTGCAGAAGACTGTTGCATAGGTTGTGTTCTGAGTGTCGTCTTACCTGGCAGAGGTGGAAGTGGAGCGAAGCTTACAAAGAAACAGATTCTTGTTTGAGGCCTTTTGAATGACCCAGAACAGCGAAGGGAGAGAGGGTGTAAATGAGATGAGAGCTATAGTTTTGCTTAAACATTACCAGTGTCTTGTTGTATTGGGGGATGGAACCCAGGGCTCAGACGTGCAAAGGATTAGCCCCTAACATTGGTAAAAGTCAAAGTCACTCTGGGCAGAAGTGGTTCCTTTTTTTTTTTTCTTTTCCAGCGCTGATAATGTATAGTGCAAACCAAATTTTAAAAAGTTAAACGTGATTAGGCTTGTTAAGTTCTGTTCCTATACCTATCGTTTAGGAGGTAGGGCCTGAAGAAATCAAGAGTTCAAGGTCAGGTTCATAAATAACCTTTCTCTTAAATCTCATTGTGTATATTTTACAACACATTTTAATTTGGACACATTTCAAATGTCTTAATAGTCATTTGTGCCCAGTGGTGACACTTGGACAGGGCATGAAGTTTTTGAAGATGCCCTTCCCAATTTAGCTTCAAACCACCCAAGATTTTTGTCTATCACGTGTATTCCTTTGATCTTTAAAAATTCAAAGATATTGCTATCTGGAATTTTTTAAAAAAAGAACAAAACCCAGTGTTAGGTCAGGAGTGTAGTTAAAAATAGAACACTTGCCTGGTATATTGAGGTCTTGGGTTTACTCTCCAGCACTGGAGAGAGGAGGAAGATACTGTGATACCAAGTGACTCAATAGACCTATCCAGATAGTTACAGATGCTGTGCCCCTCCCTGCACACACCTCTCTTCTCTCTTTGTTTTACAGAGTCAGAGACTCTGAGTTTGAGGCCAGCCTGATCTACAGAGTAATTTCCAGGATAGCCAGGGCTGCATAGTGAGACCCTGATTCAAAAAAAGAAAGAAAAAATTAAATTTGGAGCCAGTCTACTTAAATCCTGCCTCACAATGGCAACACTTGTTTGGAACTTGACGTACAGTAAGTAGCAAGCCTGCAACTTGCCTCTCATCTGGAAGCTGAGGGCCTTGGTCCTGTTGCCCCTCTCCATAGAGCTGCAGTGGACACTTGAGCTTATCCATGACACACAAGACAACAGCAAAGTTAGGAGGACCTATTTGGGTGATAATTCTAAGAGCATGGGGTATCGGTTCCCGGTTTCCTTGTACTGCAAACAAGCCCCATCAGTACAGTTGTTACAGTCTGATTGCTCGTTAGTATAATTTAACATTTTGTGATTGTTTTTTTCCAGTGTGATTCAGTTGTAGGAGTTGTAAATTTTTCATAAGTAATTGTAGTAACTACTGTTCAGACTGCTTGCCTTGTGCCAGCTATTACACCAAGGTATCATTTAAGTCTAAGTTAATTTGCTACATGTTATAACTTACTATCCTCCTTATTTTAGAAAACAAATGGAAGCTCCTGGTTTTTTGTTTTTGGTATTTTTTTTTTTGTGTGTGTGTGGGTGGGTGGTGGTGTTCAAGACAGAGTTTCTCTTAGCTTTGAAGCCTGTCCTAGACTAGACTGGCCTTGAACTCAGATCTGTCTGATTCTGCCTCCCAAGTGCTGGGATTAAAGGCGTGTGCCACCTCTATCTGGATGGAAGCTCCTGCTTTAATAGCACCAGAATTTCATAATTTTGCAAATCTGCATGGGAAGGTGGTGGGTGTAGATACCTCAGGAATAAAATTAGGTCTTAAGATGGAAGTGGCAGGTGACAGTAAGATAAGGTAGAACTGGCTACAACAGCTTATTCTGAATTTCTCTTTCTTAGTGGGTAAGACCTCCAGAGGAGGATGACACCGTGGACTGAGCACCTTGGTCAACATTTAATGAATCTGATTTCCTGGTGGTCCAATGTGGGCTGTAGTGATCTTCCCTAACTGTGTTTTATTAGTTAATTGGTCATTTGCTGTCCAGAATAATTAAGCAGCAAATTCTAAGCTAGTCATTGAGGCACACAACCTCTAATTCTAGGATTTGGGAAGTGGAGGCAGAAGGATTAGTTCATCGCCTGCATAGCAAGTTGGGGGCTGCCTGGACTATGCAAGACCCTGTCTCAACAAATAGAAAGGAAAGAGAAAGAAGAGGGCTAGGGCTGTATGTCAGTTGTAGATACCAGCCTATCATGTATAAAGCCCTGCTTTTGATGCTTTTGATCCTCAGCATTATAGAACAGGTATGGTGGGAGACAGCAGGACCAGGGTAAATTTAAGGCCAGCATGAGGTATATAAACTGTCTTTAAACTCCAGAAGCAGGCCCCATTCAACATACCTTATAATGTTATTCTGCCTAATTTATATATTTACTTTGTCATAGATGTATACGTATAGGAAAAAAAACATAGAATTGGTAGGATTTGGTGCTGTTGGTTGATTTCAGACACCCACTCAAGTGTCTTGAAACTTAAGGGTGATATTCTGTGCACAAAAATAAAATAGAACCTTCAATCTGGGAGTGGGAGCACACACACCTTTAATCCCAGGCAAGTGGGAGTTCAAGCAAGCCTAGCCTGGTCTACAGAACAAGTTCCAGGACAGTCAGGGCTACCCAGAGAAACCCTGGCTCAAACATAAAAAAAGGACCCTCACTAACTCTCTTTTTTTCCTCAGGGAAAGGTAATTACTGGACTCTAGATCCAAACTGTGAAAAAATGTTCGACAATGGAAACTTCCGTCGGAAGCGAAAGCGCCGTTCTGAGGCCAACAGTAACCTCACTGTGGCTTCAGGAACACCAAAATCAGAAGGACTGTCCTCAAGACTAAGAGTGAGTGGGAAGCTAGAAGGAGACAGTCCCTCCTCTCTGAGGCCATCTCAGTCCCCAGAGCCTACAGAAGGCACCAGCAGTACCTCCTCCTCTCCTGGAGCATCCACACACATCTCTACCCCGTGCCTCAACACTTTCCTCAGCACCCTCAACACTCTAAGTGTAAACCCCAGCAGCGTGAACACCCAGCGAGCCATCTCAGGCAATCGCCGCCACCTAGGGGGCACCCAGTTGCCCTCCAGCGCATTCCCCAACACCTCCATCCCAGACAGCTCTCCAGACTCCATGCAGCTGAGCACTATGGGTGGAAGCAACCAGCTATCTTCCTACTACAGCCCATTTCCTGGCAGCAGCAGTGGGGACCAGAGTAGCCCCTTCAGCAGCGCCTTCTACAACTTCAGCATGGTCAACAGCCTCATCTACCCCCGGGACGGCTCTGATATGTAAACAACCCCTCCGACTTTGTCAATGTACACTTGAGATCCACTTTGAATGTAAACTCAATTCAGGAGGTCTGGGGTAGGACTGAACTTCTGCAATGATTTCTGTGAGCTGCTGAGTGATCCTACAGTCCACTGACTTACGCTCACAGTAACCAGAGTAGTTCTTACACTCCAGGTTTCTCTGGCTGTGAGCCTCTCTGGAGACAAAAGACACGTTCCTCGGTCCTGGGATAGTAGGGAGAACTCTTGAGGACTGCGTCTATTTTCTTATTCACTTCTATACCAGAGCAGCAAGCTCAAATGTATACAGACAACTTGGTGGGGGAACAGCCCATTGAAGTTATGGGCAGCTGGAGGCATGGGGGATTGACCAGCTGGTTATTTCCTCCAGGACAGCATTCTGATTTTTCGAAGAAAGCCAGATAATCTAGGTTTGGTTTTTTTTTTTATAAGAAAACTCAAATTTTATATCTTTTATATCCTTTGCTTCCTGTTGTATCTGGAAATGCCACAAACCCTTTCTGAATTTAGCTCACAAGTTACCTCTGTCTGGAAATGGTAGGTGCTACTGCAGGAGTGCTTTGTGCCAAATGTTTATATAGCTGGAAGGTCAACTCATTTACTTCTGGACAGCAAGTTTCCTTAAGTTCCAAGGTACTGGGTTTCTGAAGCTGTTGATAGTTCCAAACTCTGTATGAGATAGGTATGAGTGCTCTTCTGAGATGGCAGGTAACATATATACCAAGCTCACATGTAGGTTCTTAAACATGCCTGTGTCATAATAAACACAGTGTACACAGGATGAGGTCTAGAGACCATTATTTTAGGTCCTTGTGGTAAGCCTGGCATCGTGCCCCTTTTAGCTTATGCCCTAGGTATTTCATTAACAGTGACATCTTACAGGTTAATTTTGGTTGGGTCTTTGAGACAAGGTCTCTGTGTAGCCCTGGTTTTCCTGGAACTGACTATATAGACCATGCTGGCCTTGAACTCACAGAGATCTGCCTGTAAGTGCTTCCACTTCCAGACAAATCTTAACAGTTTTTAATGAGAGACTATTCTGGTAAATGCTTTTAAAAGTTATATGTATATAATTTGTTTCAGTACCACCATCCCACTTCTGAGGTAACTTCATTTGAATCATCTTGTAGTGTGGAGAATCTAGCACAGCATCATACAGGAAACAGTTGGGTATCATTAGTGGAACAAAGTGCTACAGCAACAGTCCACCACTAAAATGAAGGTGATCTACAAGCTCCTGTGCTACCATGTTCTTTAGATATTGACGTGAGACAAAAACCTCATGAAATTGTGTGTGTGGGGGGGACCCCTGGTGTTTGCTTAAGACAAGGCTTTATTTTATGCCCCCTGTATATTAGAATTCACCGCATTAGTGTAAATGTTTTAGAAATGTATGGAAAATTTTAATGGCCTTTTGATGTACAAATTGCATCACTGTTGCTTATTGACTGTTATGCAAAAAGATAACCAAAGAAACTACCTGGACTCATACTTTATGCATAAAATTTTTCTTAATATTTTTGTACATGAAGAATCGTAAGGACTTTTATGAATATTTCTAACACAACTCTATATTTGTAAATTAATTTATAATGTCTGCTGGAGCTGCGAAGATTTTTTCCCCCGAGAAAGTACTCTGCATGCTAAGAATAAACTCTTCAATGGGAAAAAAAATTACTACAAGAATACATTGTGACAGATTCAATGCAATGCCCATCAAAATCCCAGCAAAATTCTTCACAGACCTTGAGAGAACAATAATCAACTTCATATGGAAAAGCAAAACACCTAGGATAGCCAAAACAATTCTGTACAATAAAGGAACTTCTAGAGGCATCAAAATCCCTGACTTCAAACTCTACTACAAAGCTACAGTACTGAAAACAGCCTGGTACTGGCACAAGAAAAGTCAGGAGGACCAATAGAACTGTATAGAAGACCCGGATATCAATCCACACATCTTTGAACTCCTGATTTTTGACAAAGAAGCAAAAAATATCAAATGGAAAAAAGAAAGCATATTTAACAAGTGGTGATGACATAACTGGATATCAATATGTAGAAAAATTAAAATAGACCCTTATCTACCACCATGCACAAAAATCAAGTCCAAATGCATCAAAGACCTCAACATAAAGCCAGCTACACTGAACCTTATAGAAGAGAAAGTGAGAAGCACATTTGAATGCATTGGCACAGGAGACCACTTCCTAAATATAACCCCAGCAGTACNCGAGAAAGTACTCTGCATGCTAAGAATAAACTCTTCAATGGGATGATGGCCCCTGGTTTTGGCATTACTGCTTTTCTGACCTCTGTGCCTTTCTTGAAGGACAAAAACAGATGACCTTTCACTCAAGTCACTAGAGGGACTCTGTGTTTGACTTTGACACTGAATTTGCTCCACCTATCCCCAGGTGAAAGAGCTAGAATAACAGTTACTCTTTTTGGGCATGAGTGCTATGTTTATTTAATACAGAAATAGTTCTGGTAGAAGCTAAACTTGAGCTGGGACGGATGGGCCACAGTAGTAGAGTGCTTGTGTAGCCTTCCTAGTACAAGGCTCTAACTGGGGGCTGAGGACAGAGTAAGCTGAGTTCCAGTGCACAGTAGTCCAAAGAAAACAGTGCTGAGCCGGGTGGTCGTGGTGAATGCCTTTAATCCCATCAGAGGCAGGTTTATCTCTGCGTTCCAGGCCAGCCTGGTCTACAAAGTGAGTTCCAGGACAGCTAAGGCTGTTACACAGAGAAACTCTGTCTCTGAGGGGAAAAAGGTGCTCTGAGGCTGCCCTCATGTGGAACTCTGCGGGGTGAACATGTTTTGGGGGGAGAAGAAGCTATAGGCAGTCCATTTCCAAGGCTGAAGCTGGAAGCCCCACCCAGAAAGTTCTTTGTTTAGGCTGTCCCATGTATCAAAGGATGCCAATTAGAAGCCAGAAGCATACTCACACAGTAGAAATAGCTACCCTGGGTGGGAAGGCGGTCACATAGGGCCATATTAACTCTTTTACCTAAATCTCCTTAAGGGGATCAAGTGTGAGGATTAGTTGGAAAGAAATAAACTGGATCAAAATTTACTAGAACTAGATCTGGGTAGTTGATTAACATTAAAAACTAGAATGATAGCATTTTGAGGACCTATTGCCTGCCTTGGGGCGGGGAGCAGAAAGGTGACTGAGACCCAGTATGAAATACACCAGAGTGTGGCTCTTGCAGCCATTACCTTACAGAGCAAGGAAGTTGCTGTTGGGGCCTGGACGATTCCAGGTCAAAGTGCACCAGCACCCAGTTGCTGCATTGCATCTATGATGTTTCCTGCTTTGGACCCATATCAGAAAATTTAGAAGTGGGCTAGACCACACTTTGGGTTGCTTGCAGCAATATTGAGAACACAATGCCCTATGATATATGTAGCGAGGGTCCCTGGGGAGTGAACTCAGTGAGGTTAATGTGTCTCTGCTTTCCGTGGCCTGCTGTGTTGAGATACGGCAGGACAGGAGAATTTTGGGTTTGGGAAGTAGTGTTTGAAGCCCAGGCTGGCCCTCAAACTCACTGTAGCAGAGGCAGACGTTGAGTTTTGTTCATGCACTTCCTGAGTGCTGTGCCATCGTGTGCTCGGTTCATCTGGGCGTTTTAAAATCCCCTACCACGCTTGAACTTTCTGAAANAAAGCAGCTGAGGAGACTTTGAAAACAGCTCTGCAGTCTCCCCCTCTCCGCGGCCAACTGTGCTCCTGAATCCCTCCCTAGGCAAACCAAGGCCGCCACGAACACAAAAGAGTCCTGAACTTCAGAGGAGATTCCCAGGGCCTTCTCTGCCTTCTGAAGATTGAAAGCACCTGTCTTTAGGGTCTGGTTAGCTTTTGTCTTTTTTTCCTACTGCTTCTGGGGTCATTAATGAGAAAGAAACCCCTGGTGCTCTCCCGGGGCAGGAGGTGACTGGCCCATAGGCTAGAGTTCTAGCTTTGGCTTTGCCTTTGTCATGGAGAGCTGTCATCTGGGGCTTGCGGTTAGGCCGGGTTAGGTGGCTGGCACCACTAAGAAAAGGAATTTCCTGCCAGATTTGGGAACAAAACACAAAGAGGCCAAGCAGACTGGTGTCCTCCTGAATTCCTCTCCAGGAGGCCTTAAGAACGGCCCTTTCTCATGTTAAAAAAGGCAAGTGTCACTATTGACCCAACTGGAAGGTGGCTGTGTCCAAACACCTATATAACTGACTTAACACTATCAGCCCACCTAACAACAATGAATTAGAGTGTTATCACCTGGCCTGGGAGTTTCAACAACCAGGCCTGATCAGTGATCTAAGTGACTGATTCAGGCAAGTGCTCAAATCAGGATTCAAAATGAGGCCTTGGGGTTGGAGAGATAGCTCACACCTTAAATTCCTGGACTTGGGGCAGAGTTTGGGACCAGCCTGGTCTACACAGTGAATTCTAGGGCAGTCAGGGCTACACAAAGAAACCCTGTCTAGAAAAGCAATACAACAAAACGCGTGCGCGCGCACACACACCCATCAAAAAAAAAAAATAGCGTATATATACTGTTCTTGCAGAGAACCAAGTTGGGTTCCCAGCACCCACATGGGGGCTCACACATCTGATGTTTCTTCTGATTCCTTGGGCTCCTACATATGTGATGCACATTCATTCAGTTACACACACACACACACACACACACACACATTTTAATTTCATTTTGTTTGCTTTTTGTTTTCCCTGGGTTTCTCTGTAGCTTTGGAGCCTGTCTTGAAACTAGCTCTTGTAGTCCAGGCTGGCCTCGTACTCAGAGATCCACCTGCCTCTGACTCCCTAGTGCTGGGATTAAAGGTGTGCGCCACCACCCGGCTCACGTTTTAAATTTTTAAGCTGTGTGATGTCATAACCTATCACATTACACTGCCCCTCATTTAAAAAAAGAAAAAAAAGTAACTTTCCCAGAACCACACAGTCACACCAGGGAGTTGTGGATGCTCTTGCTGTGTTTAGTCTGCACTGTGAACCCGTGGGCCCCCATGGCCTCATTCACTACTCCATTCATCCCCGTTTCATACCACCCCTACTGCCCCTGTTCTCCAGAGAAGAGATTCTCCACCAGACACCCGCAGTCTTTGATCGCCCCCAGCATTGTTTCAGGGAGAGACTTTCAAGTCCCTCGGCTCACAGGTTTGGGGAAGTTCAGAACACTCCGGAACAGCTGCTGTGGCATGCCCACGGAAGGAGCACTACTTCAGCAGAGGCAGTGAAAGCATTTCTTCCGAAGAAAGAACTTCCGTGCAGCCAAGCATGCCCTCTGCCAGCCCTAGTCAGTATCATCAGCTCCAGACTCTCCCTGAAGCTCAGTTATGGACCCATGTCCTGGTAGCCTTCCCGCAGAGAAACCACCAAAAGCAAAGCCCCAGTTAGGATGGTGGGCTGAAGAGGGGCGAATGCTTTGGCTGGGAGGGGGGTGAGGACACGTCAGAGAGGCCTCATCCCAGATGAGAGTTGCCAGGTATGGAATTCCGGGAGAGAAGGAACAGGTGCTGGTGGGGAGGGAATCAGAGAAGCCTGGGCCTGAGCGATGGAGACCGAGAAATACCAGTGGGAGGCAGGTGTACCACGCGGAGGCTTAGGACGGCAGGGAAGGAAGCTGGATGATGGAGCTACAATCTAATGAAGTCCCTCAAAAGGACGGAATCAGAAGGAATAAAATCCGTGTTTTCGTTCTCTTACGGAGGCTCACACCTGTAATCCCAGTACTGGGTGACTGAAGGGGGAAGTGGGCGTGGGTTTGATGTCAGTGTGGGCTACAGAGTGAGCACCAGGGCAGCCAGAACTAGTAGAAGACTTTGTGTCAAAACAAACAGACAGGAAAACCACAATCCAAAACTGTAAGTAAATAATAAATCAAAGTACGTCCAGCCTCGTGCAAAGCTACACACATGAAATCCCAGCACACGGGAGACAGAAACGGCTGGGATGTTGTCAGTTTAACGGCAGGCAGCGGTATAGACAGGGATCCAGGCTACCCAGGGCTAGATAGTAAGGCCCTGGTTCAGCCCCCCCCCCAAAAAACCTGCAATGAGAGATCATCATTAATCAAATAGTTGCATAAATAATTCCAGGATTCCGAAGAGGAAATACTCAGGGTGTGTGATAGATAAGACACAACGGGCAACCAGAGAGCCGGCCTGGGCCCCAGAGGGCGGCTGCTGGCTCCCCTGAGGCCAAGCTGCTTGAATGGATAAGAAAGCCTTGCAAACTGGAGGTCAAATTTGGACAGCCTGGAAGGGTATGCAGTGTGCAGGGACAGCGGGAGAGCAGCACACAGTTTCTTTCTAATTATTTGTCTTGCTTATTTTTCCGAACAAAAAGTCTTGCTACTACTTACTTACTACTGAATTAACCTACTAGCACTACAGAAAATAACCTATTGAAAAACACATAATTAGGGATTGTTCTTTCAGAGGACCTGGGTTCAATACACCCTCACACAGACAAAACACCAATGCACATAAGATAAATAAATAAACAAAGAAAGAAACAAATTTTTAAAAAGTATACCTAAAAAACCACATTTAATTATTTTGGGCTTCATATGGTAATGCTCATGCTAACTCACATGCAATTATTCTGTTCTTAGACTCTCTATGTATGTAGCCCTAGCTGGCTTAGAACTCTGTATGTAGACAACGGTGGCCTATAAAATACAGAGAGCCGCCTGCCTCTGCCCCTGAGTGCTGGGATTAAAGGTGTGTGCCACCACCACCAGGCCTAAAATGTTTTGGTTTTTTTGAATTTTACTTTTTTATTACATATATTTGTTTGTTTATTGTGTGTGTGTGTGTAGTCAGAGGACAACTTTCAGAAATAGGTTCTCTCTTTCTGCCTTGTGGGTCCTAAGACTCCAGTGAACATACCATTACCTGTTGAGCCATCTCACCGGCCCTTGTTTGTAGCCCTGGTTAACCTGGACCTTGGTTTTTAAAGGAAACTGACACCAATCCTCTTGTCTCTGACTAAACGTGTTCACACACACACACACACACACACACACACACCCCAAACAAATAAATGTAATAAAAAATGTAAAGAGTTTTGTTACCAGGGATGGTGACTAGTGACAACTCGCCTTCAATACCAGCATTGAAGAGGTAGCGGCAGGCGGATCTCTATAATTAATGGGCCATTCTTGTCATACTGACTTAGCCCAGGCTAGTCTTGAACTTGCTAGCTGAGAAGGACTTTATACTCTGATCCTCCTGCAAGCTGGGATTTCCGGTGCCTGCCACCAGACCGGGCTTCATGTGCAGTGTTTTGTGGCCCCAGTTTTGATCTTTCTCTGGTGTCTCCTCTTGGAGTTCTACCTGATTTAATGCCAGTTTTCATCACAGTCCATTGGGGTAGTCTGGTCTGTGTTTGTTTCTTGGCTGGGAATTACATGGCCTTGAAAGTCTTCTGAAAAGTCATTATAGGTAGGTAGTGGTGGTGTACACCTTTAATCTCAGCACTTGGGAGGCAGAAGCATGCTGATCTCTTTGAGTTCGAGAACATTCTGGTCTACAGAGCTAGTTCCCAGACAGACTACACAAAGAAACCCTGTCTCAAAAATAAATAAGAACATACAAAAATGAAAGAAAAGTCATTATCAAGGAATGGAGTGAGTTACACTCACCACAGAGTAGAGGAAAGGGAGACGGCACAGAGGGTAAAATAATGTAGGGATTAGGGAGGTAGCGTCAGGTGGACCAGAAGCTCATTTTCAACTACTTAGCCACTTCAAGGCCAGCCTAGACTACAGGAGATCTTGTGGTTTTTATTATAAACTGAGGAGCAACCATAAGGAATGTTTCTTCGCAGAGATCGGAAGAATCAGACTGAATTTTAGAAGAACAGGTTGTGCTCAGGAGGCCCCTGTGTATAATCCCAGCACTTGGGAGGCTAAGCAGGAGACTGTTGTGGGTTGAAGCCAGCCTAGGCTACATAGTGACTACCAGGTCAGCCAGGGCTACATAGAAAGGCCCTGTCTCAAAGAGACAAGCAAACAAACAAACAACAATAACAGCAAAACCCACCAACACCCCCCTTCCCATCATCAAACCAAACCGAAACCAAGTTTTGGGGCTCAGTGTTGTCTGTGTTGTAGACACACAGCAGCAGGTGGAGACCAAGATTCAGGCGGCAGTAGGCTGTCAGGAGGTGGCCGTGATGTGGCTCAGGTGCGGACAGTAGCCAGGGGCCCAATCGATTTTGGAGGAAGAACTGATGAAATTGCTAATAAGTTGGATACAGGGTATGAAAGCAGGTTCCTTAAGTCGTCAAATGGAAACAGGAAATAGAAGGGAGACAGCAAGGGGATCGTTTGAGTTTTAAAAAAGGCACCATAGATCTGGGGTCCGGAGGCGCCAGAGCAGCTGGGGGGATTGCTGATCTGCTGCTGATTGCATGACCAAGCGTCATTTCCTTCTTGGTTACAGAAGATGTGAATTATTAGTTTGCCACATTGGAACACTGGAGTGTTTTTCTCAGGGTCCAGATTGTGTGAGCCACAGAATCTGTACTAGATGGTAGCCCCACCACACCCCCAGCTTTTGGAGGCTGGTTTTCTCTGTGTAGCCCTGACTTCTAAGAACTCATTTTGTAGCCTAGTATTCCTGTATTCCTAATCTGGAACTCTTTCTTTTCTTTTCTTTTCTTTTTTTTTTTTTTGAAACAGGGTTTCTCTGTATAGCCCTGGCTGCTCTGGAATTCACTCTGTAGATAAGGCTGACCTCAAACTCACAAAGATCCATCTGCTCCTGCTTCCAGAATGCTGGGATTAAAGGTGTGCACCACCACCACCTGGATGAATTTATTTTATAATCCAGACTACTCTTCAACATGTGTTAATCCTCCAGATACAGCTCTCAAACATGGAGATTGCAAGCATGAGTCACCGCATGCACTGTCACGCCTACAGAGATCCCCCCTGCCTCTGCCTCCTATCTGCTGGGATTAATTCTTTGATAAGTATATCCTTATAAGCAAATTTAGTCAGACCCCAAACAACATTTTTTCCCTGAAAAAATCAAAACCTACAATGTTCCCTTTAAAATATAACATAAATCAGTAAGTTCTTGCATAATAAATAATTAAATATAGGTGAAATAGAAAAAGAATTCTAGGACTTTCTTTTTCATTGGTGAGCTTATTATATTTGCTAGATAGATTTGATCAACTACTGTCATTTTTTAAAGATTTATTTATTTTATGTGCACTGATGTTTTGGTGATGTGTGCTGTGTGAGGGTGTACAATCCCCTGGAACTGGAGTTACAGATAGTTGTGAGCTGCCATGTGCATGCTGGGAATTGAACCTGGGTTCTCTGGATGATCAGCCGGTACCCTTAAACTGTTGAGCCATTTCTCCAGCCCCTACTTCTATCACCTTATTAAATTATTCCTAGTGTTTTGCTTTTCTATTCATTTTTACATTTGACACTAGAGAACTGTATCCTGTGTGGTCCACTTGTAGCTCAGGCTGGCATCAGACTCACTGTATAGCTCAGCATGACCTTGAGTTCCTAACCTGCCCTTTTGTATTTACCTCCCAGTGCTCCCAAGGGATTATATGTGAGTGCCACCATGCTTGAGTTGTGTTTTCAATTTCCTTTTCTTTCTTTTGAGTGAGCACGTGCGTGTGTGAACACGTGTGTGATCATTCATGTGTGGCCAGCTCGTGTGTGTAGGTGTGTCCTGAAGGTTGAACCCAGGGCCTCCCACATAGTAAGTTAGCCTCTATCGCTGAACTACACCCCCAGGTTTCTATTTACATTTTATTTTGAGACAGGGTCTCACTAAGTTGCACAGGCTGGCATTGAACTTGTGATTCTCCTGCCTCAGTGTCTTGAGTGGGATTTTAGGCCTGTACCACCAGGCCCAGCCTCTTCCTCTGCTTCTTGATAGTAATGTAGTTGTCACTCAGTGGGTGCAAATCTTTCTTAAACTCTAGGCTTCAATTTCATCTTCTGCAAAGTGAAGAACATAATGTTTATTTACTCTGTTGCAGCAGCGTATCTTCAAGACACTTCCTAGTCTTTTGAATTCACTTTCTTTAGTCCCCAAACGAGAAAGAACACCTTTCTTTCCCTCTGGGCTTTTGCCCTTCCCTGCCAATTGTTGATAATTGACTCCTGTCAGAACAATGAACTTCCACTGCTGATCACCTGCCAGGCTTTTATGAGGAAAAAGTCCTGCACAATTTGGCTTGCTTTTGCTTCATTTTTCACATGCTAGGCAAGCCCTTTATAGATGAGCTATAGCTCCAGCCCCCTTTGCTTCATTCATTTGCTCATTCATTCATTATTTGTTTAAGCACGGTTTCATGCAGCAGGATCTTGAGGTCAGCCTGGTCTTAGATGCAGGAGGCCTCCAACTTGTTATGGAGCTGAGGATGACCTTGCACTAACTCCTCCTCTACCTGCTTCAACCCCCCAAATGCTGGGATGACAGGCAGGTACCATTCACTACTAGGGATGAAACCCAAGGCCTCAGGCATTCTAGGCAAACACTCTACCAACTGAGTTGCAGCCACAGCCCACCATTCATTTATGTTTTAAGAATATATGTATCAAAATACATTTATCAGGATATATTATATATACATAGATAGATAGATGTTGATAGATAGATGTAGATAGATAGATAGATGATAGAT
>LOEQ01002232.1:15394-26880 GCA_001685075.1 Bramus lutescens | reverse complement strand
ACAAGAAGAGCTCCGGTGTTGCGTCATTCCTTGCTGGACGAGGGTGGGCGCGACTTGTATTCAGGGTTCTGCCTGTATGTATGTTGCAGACCAGAAGAGGGCACCAGATTTCATTACAGTTGGTTGTGAGCCATCATATGGTTGCCGGGAATTGAACTCAGGAACTCTGAAAGAGCTCTTAGCATCTGAGCCATCTCTCCAACCCATTATTCCTAGTTAAAAGAGTAGTTCCCTAGTAATGAGTGGACATTCTTAATAACTCTAAAAACACCAAAGTGGACTACTGCCTGACCCATGGAATAAAGACCAGCGCGATAAGGAGGACCCAATGGAAGCCAATGAATTTACCCTCTCTGCCAGCACACTGCACCCCTGGAGAATAAGCGCTGAGGGCCACTTCAATAGCCACACACACACCTCTAATCCCAACACCCAGGAGGCAGAGGCAGGAGTCTGAAGACAAACTGCAGGGATGCAGAAACCCCACTTCATTTTGCATTTGCCCACAAAGAAGACAGGCAAATATTGGGAAATGACTGTACATTTCCGTAAAATTTAGCAAGTATTGACTCCAGTTGCATAGTGGTTCTGCAGTTGATACAGTGGGCCTCTTGTAACGGGTTCTCCATTTGTGGATTCCACTAACCACAGATCAAAAATGTAATTAATGGCCATCAAAGTGTCTCAGGGAAAGACACAAGCCCAAGGGCCTGAGTTCAATGCCCAGGATCCACGTGGTGGGAGGAGAGAACCAGCTTCCTCAGGTTGTCCTTTGACTTCCTGACTTCCACGCGGTGCCATGGCATATGCCTGTGCCCCCTAAAATGTAAATAAAAAGATTATATAGGTAGGTCTAGAATGTTTGCACTGTTCTGAACATACATAGCCCTTTTCTTCTCATTTTCATCCCATAATCAACACAGCATAAAAACTACACAGCACTTACTAGAAGTAACATAAAGATGACCTAAAGTAGAGGGGAGGTGGTGTGCAAGTTATGTGCAATTGCACAAGGAACTCGACTATCAATGATTTTGATATCCATGTGGGGTCCTGGAACCAATACCCGTGAGTACAAAGGTGTGATGTGGAGTTCCTAACATCCAGTATGTAGCTACTGACGCAGCAAATGTTTCCCCCTCCGTACCAACTTATAAGGATCAGAGGCAGCAGTTTGTCTGCACCTGACAAGGTCAGCAGCACACCTTCATGATCCTGCCTCAGGGATCCAGCAGGTCTAATGTCTGCCATTATATAGACAGAAGGGATCTGAGTCCCCTTGATTTCCTGGCATTGGCTTACAATAGTTACGATATGCTGATCATCACTCGTTTAGATGAGTTAGTAATATACAAATTGGGAGACTAGGAAACAAAGCTCATGAAAGTCGAGGGCTGGCACCGAATCCAGTGGCTCTGACACACACGGGTGCTATTCCAAGTTCTGCTCCACAAAAGAGGCCAGTGCTCTGTGGCCTCTGAGATAATATCGACTACGTTTGAATACGCTATTTGGACTTGATAGCCAAGTAGTAGATAAATATTAACTTTTTTGGTTTTGTGAGACAGTCTTTCAACCTGAGTTGGCCTCAAATTCAAGAGCTTCTTGCTTCTCCTTTCCAAGTACTGGGATTACAGGCAGGCTCCACCATATCCAGATGAGGCTAAAAATGTTGAAAACTAATGAAAGAAAAAGCTTATATGGGAAAGTCAGTCTCCTATGCAAATTGCTTTTAAAAAAAGATTTATCTTTTTTATGTTTATGTATATGAGTGTTTTGCCTGCATGTATGCCTGTGTACCACATTCATGTAGTACCCTCAGAGGCCAGAAAAGGGCGTGGACTGTTTGGAACTGGAGTTGGGGACAAATTGTTTCATTTACTATGATGAGGCATATAGGTCTGATGTGTGTGCTGAGAATTGAACCTTGGTCCTCTGGAAAAGCAGGCAGTGCTTTTAACTCATGCACTACCACTCCAGCCCCTGCAAACTGCTTTTGAGGCAATTTCCAGCATCAAATTCTGTCACTTTGCTTTGTTTTTAAATTTTTTATACATTTATTTACTTATGGTGGTTTTGTGGTAGCGGGAAAGGAGGGAACTTGCGGGAGTCAGTTCTCACCTACTAAGTGAGTCCTGGGAATGGAATTCAGGTGGTTCCACTTGATGGCTAAGCCATTGGCCAGCTCCCTATTCCTCCCTTTTTGAAACAGGACCTTGTGCAGCCCAAGCAAAACTCAAATTCACTAGCTAAGAATAACCTTGAGCTTCTGGTTCTCCTGCACCAACCACCCCAAGTGCTGAAACTGCAGGCCTATACCATCAACATTCCCAATTTGTGCCTCTTTTCTTGGAAGCATGAGTCACAGCAGTAGCCTGCTGACTACAGTGGCTGGGCCTGTAACGTGTTGATCTTTGCTTCCTTTGGTATCGCAATTAATAGGACCCCGTGTAGCTAATGTCTTTTTATATTACAGTCAACTGACTTACTTATATGTGGTTTTTGTCTTTCAAATGAACCTTGGTTATGTAGGCCTATTTGAAATTTTTGGAGTAAGGAGCTAGAGTGCTGGCTCAGTGGTAAGATTACCTGTTGCTCTTACAGCTTTACAGGACCTGGGTTCAATCCTTTGCACCCACATTGCAGCTCATAACCATTTGTAATTCCAATTCCAAGGGATCTGATACCTTCTTCTGGCCTTCATGGGTACCAGGCATGCAGATAGTACACATACATAAATGCAGACAAAACACTTACAACATAAATACAATAAAATAAAATAAAGCCAGAGTATTAATTCCTCTAAAGTTCTCCTAATGCAAAGCTCATAGGTGTAGCCAAACTCTTTCTCTGTCCCACAAGCCAGCTCCCAAATAAAGACATGGAGACTTATTACTAATTATGAAAACTTGCCCTTAGCTTAGGCTTGTCCCACTAGCTCTTTCAACTTAATCTGACCTGTTTCTATTCATCTACCTTTTGCCTTGGGGCATTTTACTTTTTATTCTATATGTCCTACTTTCTGCTTTCTCCATGTCTGTCTGTCAGCCCCTGGCATTTCCCTAGCATCTCTTTTTCTTTCTCCTTTTGTCTCCCTCTGTCTCTGTTGAGCTTGGATTCCTCCTTCTACTTACTGTTTCTGTCTGAAGTCTTCCCTATACCACCTGCCTTGCTATTGTCCAGTCAGCTTTGTATTAGACCAGTCAGGAGCCTTAGGCGGGCATGATAAACAAATGCAACAGAGCACACAGCTGGGCGTGGTGACACACGCCTTTAGTCCCAGCACTCGGGAGGCAGAGGCAGGCGAATATCTGTGAGTTCGAGGCCAGCCTGGTTTACAGAGCGAGTTCCATCAGGCTCCAAAGCTACAGAGAAACCCTGTCTCAAAAACACAAAAACCAAATGCAACACATCTTTACATAGTTAAACTAATATTCCACAACACATAGGCCTACATGCCCCGTCCTAAATGAGGACTCTGTTCACCTCTTCAACTTCCTTCCTGCAGCTGGTGCATTTATCAGAGTCTCAGAGCTTCATATCAAGGAGATACATGGTGCCAACTCGAAGGCCCAGCATCTCCTGGTCTCCTGTTAGTCTCAGCCACAGTGCACTGAGAGCATGCTCTCCCCACCCCCACCTCAACCTGCAGCCTGCTCTTTAAGACGGCCAGGCTGCTAGAGATCAGGCCCCTTCAGCTTAGCTCCATCCACATCAGTTATAGACCTTTGCAGCCTTTCTTACTCATTCCCAGGTCATTGTCACATGGAGGAAGCAGAACTGAGAAGTTGTGTGCTTACATCTTACATTGAGTGGCCCCTCTTCCTTGATGTTGTCTTCATCATCTTATTCTCTCCTTGTCATTTCCCTCCTCCTTTCTTCCTCCTGTGCTAGGACCAAACTCAGGACCTTTCATATGCTAGGCAAATGCTTAGCTACTGAGCTATATTCCTAATCCCTCCTCCATGGCTTGTGCTTCTACAATATTGTCTGTAAGAACCAGTGAGATAAGTAAATACAAGTGCTAGCCACACAAGCTTGAAGATCTGAGTCCAGTCCCTGAAATCTGTGGGAAAAGTTAGATGCAGTGTCGGACATCTGTGGTGCCAGTACTCCTAGGGTAACATGGGAGGCAGAGAATGAAGAATCACTGGGAGTTTGTGGGACAGCTGTCCTGGAATACACACGCTGTGGCAGCAGGAACAAGACAGGCCCTACCTCAACAAGGTGGAGAGCCAGAATTGGCTCCTGAAAGTTGTTCTTTGACCTCACCACACTCTCCATGGCATATATTTACACACACACACACACGCACACACACACACACACAGTGCATATATATGATGCATGTATATGTATTTATAGAGGTATATTATTTGTGTTTTAATAAATAAAGCTTGCCTGAAGATGAGAATGCAAAGCAGTCACACTAGTCAGCCATATAGGACAGGCAGTGGTGGCACACACCTTCAATCCCAGTAGCCACACTAGTTAGCCATAGAGGCCGGGTGGTGGTGGTGCACACCTTCAATACCAGCACTAGAGAGGAATATAAGATGGGAGGAGACAGCTCTCACTCAGTCTCAGCCTGAGGATTCGCGGAGGCGGGACCGCCCATTTCAGTGGCTGGCCGCTTTGCTGTTCTGATCTTCAGCTTGAACCCCAATATCAGTCTCTAGGGTTTATTATTAATGCTACATATATATGTATCAGATGTAGTGGTACTCACCTTTCATCTCAGCACACAGGAGGCAGGGGCAGGGGCAGAGTCAGGTGGAGTTCAAGGAGAGCCTAGTCTGCAAAGCAGTTTCAAACCTAGCCAGGGTGAGGCTTTACCTAAAAGAAAGAACAACCCAACCAACCAACCAAGCTATCAACCAACCAACCAACCAACCAACCAACCAACCAACCAACCAACCAACCAACCAACCAAAAACCCACTTCTGCTGTGGCAGATAAAATAAATTCTCTGTGTTTCTATACAGACTGTCTTTGGCACTGGCTGTGGCAACTTGAAACCTCACCCATGTTCCAGGAGCAGATCATGTTTAGAAGGGCAGCCCCTGGGTGTATTTCTGCTGTCAGGGTTTATCCTCTAAGGTAATTGTGGTTGTTCAGGTGAACGTGATAATGAGATAATAACTAGATCCATCCGTTTTGCTTTGCATTGGCAATACAAGCCAGGAGATCTATGTCAGTGGGACTGCCAATCATTCAAGAATCATCATGGGAGTTAAATGAAAATAAAATAAAAATAGCTAAGCTCTGCCTCAAAATTATAGGATCGGATTGTTTTTTAGACTAGAAAGATATTTATGTGAAATTAAGTTTTTAAATTTCTTTTGGTGATCCAATGTGCATCCTGGGTAGCAATGTATGCTTTAGGCCAGCAATGATGGGGTGGGTAAAAGAGCTTCCTGTTAAGCCTAATGACTTGAGCTCTATCCTCCAAACTCACAGTGGATAGGGAAAACCTATTCCCAAAAGGAACCCTCTGGCATCTACATGTGCACGTGCAAGTGCAAATACACACACACACACTTTTTCTCAACAATAATAATAGTAAATAAATAAAATATTTTTTAAAAAGGAGGGATGATTTAAATCAATGTACTTCTCTTTAAAGGAACGGAAATCAGACTTACCATCAACTCCCTCTATAACTTTTCATTAGAAAGTTTTTCTTCCCAGTCCTACAAGGAAAAATTACAAAACCAGGAATGATAACCACCATGGTCTCCAGTTTCCTAGCAGCAGGGCTGGGCAGTGGGAAGTTCTGCATGGCCTGCATTCTCCCCTCCCCTCCCTCCCTTCTCTTCCTCTCTCATCTCCTCTTCTCTTTCCTTCTCTTTCCCCCACTCCCTTTCTTTAGAGACAGGGTCTCACACTGCTAAGGCCGGCCTCAAACTTGCTACATAGCTGAGGCTGACCTTGAACTTCTCATTCCCCCGCCCCTACCCCTTTAGTGCTAGGATTACAGGTCTGTGCCCTCAAACTGGGCTTGTGTGGCACTGGGGTTTAAACCCAGGGTCCATGACCTGCTAGGCAAGCAGTCTACCCACTGAGCAGCATCCCAGCCTATGACCTTGAACGTCTGCTCTTCTTTTCCCTCACTTCCCTAGTGCCTGGTTTATAGGCATTTGCCACTAGGTTTTTGTCATGCTAGGGACTGAACTCAGGGCCTCAAGCATGCAAAGTAAGTGCCCTACCAACTGAACCATACCCCCTGCACTCTGTATAGCTTTTAAAGATGAGGGAATGCAGACAGGCACTCACCCCCCATCTCCCCAGACACACAAACAAGACTTCCACCTCTATCCCTATGGTGGATTCCCCCACAGAGGCGAATGTACCTGGCAGGCTTGCAAGAAGAATGGTAGCATAGCATCTGGAAAAGGATAAACATAGAAAGCATTATTGAGCTTTCTGAGGCTGTTCACTTGAAAGGAAAGCATAAATCATTCTTTTGCCCAGAGCCCTTATGGGTTCTTATCCCTTTGACTGTGGGTGTGAAGCAGCTGGGATAGAGAAGGGGTTGGCAAGGACATTTCTCCTCACTGGAAATCCCCTCCTGGACCTGCATTCACCGGGGGGTGCTGGGAATTGAGCTCATAGTCTTTGTAAGAGGAAGTGTCTCCAGATGATAAGATGATGCACGAACAAGGCAGGCGGACGGACAGTCAGAGGGAAGCAGGCTGCTGCAATGACATCCAGTCTGAGGGTTGCAGGCTCAACAGTGACAGGAGAAACGACAAAACCAGAGGGAAAAAGGGAAGAGGAAAGAACTATTATGTAGCCTAGTAAGGTCTTATCCGCGATACTGCAATTGTCTTTTTGTTTCAGTGTATAGCCACATTTCCCCTCCAGGACTAGTGACTGGATGTAGGGTCTCACACATGCCCAGCCACATCTGCAGCCCTGTTCTTAGGTTTTATTTTGACACAGTGTCTCAGTTGCCTATGTAGGCCTTGAACTCACTTAGTAGCCCAGGCAGACCTTGAGCGCTCAATCCCCCTGCCTCCTTTGTAGTTGCGATGCAAACCTTTGCCTCCAGACCTGGCCTGGAGTCACTCTGATCCCTCAGTTTCCTGCAGATGTGGGCACCACTTCCCAATCTGGGTACAGTCATTCTGATGTTTTCAGAGAATTTTCTCCCAGGCTTTGGGTTAACAATGTGTAGGTGTTTAGCCCCAAATAAAATCACACAGTGGTCTCCATAAATTATAAGCTGATTGGCCCATTAGCTCAGGCTACTTATTAGCTCTTGTAGCTTATATTAATTCATAATTCTTATCTATGTTAGCCACATGGCTCAGTACCTTTTCCAGCAGGGTAGGTCACATCCTGCTTCTTTGGCGTCTGGACAGGAGTGGGAACCGGGCGGGACAGAAACCCCCAACTAGCAGGCCCCATTCATGTTACATGTAGGGGTATCAGTGAGACGGCACACTGGGCAAAGGCACCAAACTGCTGCTGGTGGGAGGTCAACCACTAGGACCCGCAAAAAGGTGGAAGGAGAGAACTGACTGACTCCGCAAAGCTATTTTCTGATAGTCACACTGGCGTGGAGGCATTCAAAGGCGTTCCCTCTAGCACATGCGCACACTAACAACGCATAGAAGAACAGAATGGCTTTCTTTGAAAGGGGACTGACCAGATGAGTAGGGAGGCCAGCAGTCAGCCTTCTGGTCTGTACCTGGCAAAGGCCTCCCTCTGCTCTACCTTTCTCACAGGCCTGGAACCTGGCATTCCTAAGCTTTACCTTCCAGTCCCTCCCCCAGAGCCTTTTGGGCTGTGGAGATTTTCTTTTAAATGTGCTGCTCCTCTTAGTCAGCACAAAGGCCTTCATTCTGTTCAACTGACACCCTCTCCTCTCCCTACAGTCAACATTTCTTTAGACTTAATCCTTTAAAACCCCCTTAAACAACCCAAAAGCAATAAAGAGATAGTTCTTGGTTACATTGCTCCTCTTCGCTTTGTTCTTCCTAAACCCGTTCTCAGATTGCAGGCCAGAAGGTCTTTGTGGGCCTGTTGACTCATCCCCTTCACCTAATGAGATCACCAACACCGTCCACAGGGCGGTTGGCTGCTCTGGGCCGGGTATTGGGTAACAGAGCTGTCTCACTGAGGGCTGAGTTTCCTGGAGAGAAGGGGAGGGGAAGAGAGGGAGAAGGGCCTCCTGGGCCTGGGACTTTGCAACGTCAGTGACCCCCAGGGGCTCAAAAGCAGGATCTTTGGATGCTTCAGGAAGGCTTATCCCAAGCGACCCGATCTCTTCCGTTCTCCCCCTACATCCTCCCTACAAACACCGACACCTGTGATGGGGTCTCCCATCCCACTCCCTGTGGGTTCGCATTACAGCCTCCTGAGAAAAAAGCATACTCATTAAATTGTTAACTTTGCTTATATCTCTTAGTACAAAGGTGTTTGACCAATATTAACCAGAACAGACACATTTTGGTGAAGAAAATAAAGTTTTGGACTATAGCTGAGGGGGGCAGAGGCTTAGTTGGAAGCAGGAATAGAAAAACGCAGATGCAGCTCCTTGGAACCTGGGACAAGGCACCCGCAATGAGTAAAGGATTTGGTTAACATCCTCAGACTCTCTGAATCTTGGAGTCTCTGCTCTAAAATGAAGAGGATAGAATATCATTAGACTGGGTGTTCCTGATAAGAACAGACAACTATCACATGAATGACACTGTTGGATGCATTGGCTGTGAGGTCAGATAATGAGGCAGTCTGTGATATAACCATGCATGGATGCTGTGCACAGTTACCTAACTGTTAGTGCAGAGATCAGCAGCCTGGGCTCACTTTTTGTCTATTTGCTACCTGACTGTGGCTGCACTGTGACCCATTGTTCCTTGTGGCTGCCGCCACCAAGCCTTCTCCTCCCTTTTAAACGGTAAACCCAAATAAACCCTTCCTTTTAAAAATTACATTTTTATTTGTTTATTTTGTGTGAGCCCTTGTTCTATGCCTGCACAGAGGTCAGAGGGTAAGTTCAGGGAATAGAGCTTCCTTCCACTGTGTAGGAACCCAGGATGACTCAGTCATCTGAGTTACCAACAGGACGGCTCAGTTATCTGCTGAACCATCTTGTTGGTCCTATTCCTCCCTTCATTTTTTAAAAAAAATTCCTTTCATTTTACATGTATGTATGAATGCTTGCATTTATCACGTACATATCTGCTGCCTTTGGAGGCCAGAAAAAGGTGTCAGATTCCCTGGAAGTGAAGTTACAGTTGGGAGTTGTCATGTGAGTACCAAGAACCAAACCTAGGTCCTCTGCAAGAACAGTAAGTGCTTTTAACCACTGAGCCATTGCTCCAATCCATTGGAATTAGACTGTCTGAGAGTCTACCCTTCCTGACTGCTTTCTTGTCTGATTTCACTGTCTCAATGACACCTGACGCTGCCCTCTCCAACAAAGTACACAGTGGGTCTTGGGTCTTGTTCTTAGGATACACTTCTAAGGGTACATAAACTAAGACAGAAGCAAAGAACACTGCCTGCACCCTTGGTACAGAAAGTGTAGTGTACAGCCCAGCAGGATCATTTTACAGAGTCTCTGAGCTATTGTGGCCCTTTAGGTGAGGAAGCAGCTGTCTGTACTATGCCCACACCTCTGCATTTGCTGGACTTGCTGCATGGCCACCTATAGGTAGATGTTATGTTTATGATGAAGAAGAATGTATATTCTCTAATAGTTAATATAGATTTCTGTATACCGCCTTTAGTTCAAACTTATTACTTACATAGTTCACAACCTTTGTACTTTTGTTTGTTTGACATACTATTACTAAGAGTTATCTGCTGAAACTTTTCAAAATGACAGTGAAACCTTTACGTCTTTCTAGAATTCTATTAGTTTTCATTATATTTATAGGTAACGAATGTATATGTGTATATGCGCGCGTGCGCGCACACACACACACACACACACACACACACACACAGAGCTGGAGAGATGGCTCAGCAGTTAAGAGCACTTGCTGCTCTTCACTGGACCCAAGTCCAATTCTCAGCCTTCACCAGGGCAGTTCATAACCACCTGTAATTCCAGCTCCTGGGAATACAACACCCCCTTCAGGCTTCTTCAAGCATCTAAATGGAAGTGGCACACATAAACACATAAATAAAAATATACACATGAATAAAAATAAATCTTTAAACATTTATACACACATATAATTTAGAAATTTTTTCTTTCTTTCTTTCTTTTTATTTTTCAATACTGGGAATGGAACCAAGGCTTTGGATATGCTCAACCATATTCTATTACTGAGCCACAGTCTTAGCTCCTACTATATATATATACACATATATATATATGTATATATTGAAGCTATGTTATTAAGTGATTAAGTGTTCATTATTATACTATATGCTAGGGTTTGCCTGCCTCTTTTCCCTTTTACTTTCAACTTGGGTTTGTTTGTTTCAATGTTTTTTTAAGATTTATTCTTGTTTTATATGCATTGGTGTCTCGCCTGCCTGTGTGTCTGTGTGAGGGTGTTGGATCCCCTGTAACTGGAGTTACAAACATTTGGGAACTGCCATGTGGGTGCTAGGAATTGATTCAAGGTCTTCTGGAAGAGCAGCCAATGCTCTTAATTGTTGAACCATCTCTCCAGTCCTGTTCATTTGTTTTCGAAACAGGGTTTCACTATGTAGCTCTGGCTATCCTAGAACTCACTGTGTAGACCAGGCTAACCTCAAGATCTGTCTGTCTCTGCCTCCCAAGTGTTGGTACTGAAGGTATGCTCCTCCTCACAGGCTCATTTTTTTAAAGCTTGATATTTGAACCACAGTGCGTCACTTTTGTTGCTATGACAGAAGCTGAGACCTAATCTACACCCTAGCTGGTGGTCTTATTCATTCCTTTTCTTCCTCTTCCTTTTCTCAGCCTTCTTATCTAACCAGAACACATTCTTTAGACTCTTTTCTACCTCCTTAAAGGTAAGAAAGATGGGGGAAATTGCCATGATTGTCTCTGATTTTATACATATGAAACCTGAGATTTCCTAGTCACAATCCCTGATAAATTATATTTTCAGGAAAAGAGAGGCCAGCTAAGCTGTGTGTTTGCCATTGTCAGAATTCATGAAAGCTGAAGTTTATATTAATAACTATATATTTATTTTTATTATGTGTGCCATGAATGGGGGGTGCCCAGAAGAGGGCATCGGATCCCCTGGAGGCTGGAGTTACGGGAAGTTTTGAGTTGCCCAGTGTGGGTGCCGGAAATTGAACTCAAATCCTCTGCAAGAGCAGCAGGCTATCATAACGACTGAATCATCTCTCCTGTCCAATAACCATACATTTTTCTTTCCTTTTTTTATTTAATCAAATAACTACAATTTTTATAAGCTAACCTTTCTGTTAAAGAATACAGCTTTATAGCTAGAATTTAAACTGGGAGAAAAGAAATGCACTCCCAAAAGAAAGAAAGGAAGGAAGGAAGGAAGGAAGGAAGGAAG
>LOEQ01002231.1:107944-154211 GCA_001685075.1 Bramus lutescens | reverse complement strand
TGAATCTCTTGTTATTATAATCTTTCCTATTTTAAATTAAAGGGTCTTAAAAATGATTTCGTCCGGAATATCCTGTGGACTTTTGAAGATATCCATATGCTGGTTGGTTCTAACATGCCTATATTTGGTGGTGGCAGATATCCAGCAGTTAGCTTACGTCTCAGGTAAACCACCTTATGCCCCTTGTGCTTTTCTTTAGATAAGCTCTCCTCTGACTCTTGGGTTGGCCTCCTCTTTCTCATTTTTTCCTCCTATCAATGGAAATTGCCACAGTAAGAAAGGAAGCACTGCCAGCAGATGGTGACAGCCCCGTAAACAACTGTTCATTCTGATTCTGATTGAAAGTCCAGGCCAGACATTTGTGGAACTGGCCTAGTCTTATGTTTGAGTCTACACCCAGTCAAAATACAAGAGTTGATTTAATTGCTTGAGGTGGTTAGCCAGCTTCCTCTTACGTAGTTGTGAACATTTTCTTAATGCTCCATGTACATTAGCCAGTGTCAGTTCTGACTTGTGTGTTATCATGTGTCTGTTTCTTTGGGCTGTGTGAGGTACATAGGGAGCTCACAGCCATGTCATCATACTGCTTTCTATTTGTACTGAGAGCCTAGCAGTGTGTGTTAGAAAATCAAAGGTTTTGGAAGGATTTTAGGCATAATGTGCCTATTGAACTATGTATGTCTGGATCTTCTGATCAGAAAGAATATGTATGACAGTCTCCATCTAGGGAGGATAGAGTAAGGTTTTTAAATGGGAAAACATATCTAAGATGATTGATTATGGGGTGTTTTAATTAAGCCAGATAACATTAGAAATGTCTATTTTCAGGGATAACAACAAACCAATTAATGTGTTAACTGGAATTGACTATTGGTTGGACAACTTGATCTGCAATGTACCAGAGCTTGTGATGTGCTTCCACGTAAATGGGATTGTACAGGTAAGACACAGAGTGACTGCTATCTCTCAGATGTAGATTGGTTTAGAGAGAACTTTGCCACAGTTTCTAGGGCCCTGAATATTAAGGAATGTCTTTGGCAAGGAAGATACCTGTGTATGAATAAACCGAAATTTCAGTGTTTTCATGGTTAAGTTGGTAAGAGCAGAATTTTAGATGTTTCAGGAGTGTTATTACAAGTAATTTTTGGGAAGATCATAAATACCTCTCAACAATGATTTACTCAGTGTACAATGGACACATTTGTTATGTAAGCATCTGCTTGGTTTATACAAAACTCTAAAGTTTTTTTTTGCCACAGTAATAATTGCATCTGGCGGATACTGTGCCTTCCATCATCATAGTCCAACCAGGGCTATATGTCAAGGTCATCTAAGGATTTTTAAACAGCTGTATGTGTTTGGATGCAAGTGTTTCTAGGACTAGGACCTGTGAACCAACTTTCTTTTCAATAAGCTTTATAAGATAGGCGGCGGTGGCGCATGCCTTTAATCCCAGCATTTGGGAGGCAGAGGCAGATGGATCTCTGAGTTCAAGGCCAGCCTGGTCTACAAGAGGTAGTTCCAGGACGAGCACCAAAGCTACAGTGAAACCCTGTCTCCAAATCCCCCCTCCCCCCCAAAAAAAGTTTTGTGCACAATTATAATTTGCAGCCTTGGTGGGGAACCACTGTTAGGCCATGAACCAAAAATGATAGTGACAACTGTAGTGAGGTGTTCACAGCAGGCATAGGGGAGAAAGGGGGAAAGTGTTAGTGATGGGGATAGAGTAGAGGGACTCTCAGGTCTAGGACAGCGGTACAGTTCACTGACATGGGATATTGATTTGTTTCAGAATGAGGAAATCCTAGAAATGTCTAATCAGCATTTTCAAGGTGCACTTGCTAGGGATGCTGGGACTGGAGAAAATTTGACACTTTATCTGGATAGGTGCTGATTGGTTTTCTTACCAAGAACTCTGTTAAAACCACACATTGGACTTCACACACTCAAGTGAAATTGAGGGGGATAGCTCAGTGTGAAGTGCTGGAGGGGAGATAACCATATTGAGGACTATAGATGAGTGTAAGAGGATGAGACACAACCTTGTTTGATGGGAATATCTAGTTATATATATATATATATATACATACATACATACATACATACATACACACACACCTCAGAAGATATGCTAAGAGGTGGCTAGGGCACTCTGCACAGAACACAAACTGGAAAAACATGGAGGTACATTAAAGGTAGTAGTAGTTGACTGGGTTTTAGTTCAGAATAGCGGAGTACTTGCCTAAGATGTGAGGATAATGTGCTGATTATTCCCAGCAGTGCAAGAAATAGCAGTAGTAGTATCCATACAACCTTTCCGCCTCTTGCCTCTTCTGCCCCCTGTGCTCCATCTCTGCAAAGGAAAAAGCTGCAGGTCCAGGGAACCATCTGGAGATGCTTGTGTCTGAAGAAAGAAAGGGGCCAGAGATATGTGTTTCTTTTTGTTTTTTTCAAGTTTGCTAGATAAAGTCCACCTTCATTTATCTTCCTGTTGCAAACATCAAGTGGAGAAGTGTTCTGCCTGTGCTGTGGTAGAAAAGAAATTAGACAGTGCCTTGCCTGAGTCTGTAGATCAGAAGTCATTCTTAGAGAATGACACTAGTAATTCTCCCTATGGGCAAAGGAAGGTCCTCAGCTCTCTTTGCCATTTGAAACAGGAAAAGATTGAAAAACACTGATTTAAATTATGTGCTACATAGGTTTCTACTCGAGACTTAAATATTTGTTTTTAATAGTAAGTAGCTACTCCCTCAGGGTTTTCTAAACTGCCTTTGATTTGTGCTTTACAGAAATATGAAATGATAAAGACAGAAGAAATACCCAATTTGGAAAACTCTAATTTTTCCACTAAAGTCATAAAAGACATTGCACAAAATATTTTGTCATTTCTAAAATCTAATTGTACTAAAGAAGGCCATACCTACTGGCTCTTTAAAGGTAAGTTAGTGCTTGAATGGACGGTAGTGATTTGGGTGAGGGCTGTAACTTGAGGTGGATTGTTTTCCTTTTCAGCTAGCGGCAGTGATATTGTGAAGCTCTATGACCTCACGACTCTGTGTGAAGAAACTGAAGACAAGTACCAGAACCCGTTCACAATGCCAGTGGCCATCCTCTTATACAAGTTAGTGCTTGTAGAACGGACACAACAGCACAGCTGGTGGCACTTGGGAGGCCAAGGGAGAAGCATCACCAGTTCAACACCCACCTGGGCTACATAGCAAGACCCTGTCTGAAAACTAAAGTTTAAGATAAGGAGTAGTCTCACTATGCAAGCCATGGCTTCTAAGTACTTTTAAAGGTTTACATAGTGAAAAAGAATACATTTTAGCATGGGGCTGGCTTGGGGGTTGGAGCATATGGGGCAAAGAAATACACACAGGCACATTATACCAAATAATGCTCATCTTTGCTGTGAAAGCTCAGTTGTGGCAGGTGGTCAAGATGCAGCATTGGGTGTGTCTTTGTATCAGTCATTCTGTTATCCTTCAACAGGATGAACCTTCATTCAGTCCTGCAGGAGAAGCTAAGTGGATAGTGAAGCTGACGTGCTTTTCTTTCAGGGTTGCTTGTAACATGATGATGAAGAAAAATCAAAACAAAAAACACTATGGGACTATTAGAACATTGCTTCTCAACTGTGTTAAGTTGCTGGACAAAAGCAGACATCCTCAAGTAAGATTGTCATGCCTGATGAGTAAGCCATTATTGTCATTCTGATAGAGCATTGTTGGGGTGGATCCTAGTCACATTGTTTCTTTGTACTGTGTACCTCTAACTGCATGGAGCTGAACAATATGGATGTGCTTAATCTGAATTGAGGCATCTTTCAGTGTAAAATGCACACTGAAGTTTAAGAGAGAAAGTTGTGTGTTGAACATTTGATAGATATGTAATTAAATGTGTTAAATTGTTTATTAGATTTCACATCTTCAATACGGCTACTGGAAGATTTAAAATTCCATGTGTGGCTCCTGTTAACATTCCTTTTGGACAGTTCTGTTCAGTGACGAGCATTTATAATCCTAGTAGAGTATGCATTTTTCCTCTGCTTTCTCACAATTAGGTCTTTAAAAGGATTTACTACAGAAGCGAGATGTCATCATTTGTTAAGAGTAAGGGAGGCTCACGCTCCATACTCAGATATTCCCTTTTGCATATCTTGAGTTTCTTCCTTATAGCCATAGATTTATATGGTAACAGTTAGTTGTCCGGCAAAGATTAAACAGTCACAGCTTTTAAAGAGACACTCTGGTTTCTCACTTGGGATTAGATGGAATTTGCTAGTGTTCTACTTAAGATGCTTTACACATGAAAGCTTGTCTCCGGTTGAGTAGGAGAGCTCAGAGTACATGAATTTCTAAAAGGAAGGAAATAGTCCGTCTGGGTTTCACAGAGCACAACTAAGATATTGTAGCTTTGAATTGGGAACTATCCTTTGTGTAGTACCCGTGGTGAAAACAACTTTAGACTTCCCCCTAAGACTTTTAGTGTGGTGAGGCAGCTTCAGTCTTCACATCTCTTTCTTTCTTTTTCTGTAAGATTATTGCTTCAGCCAACTACATGCTTTCAGAGCTTTTCCAGTTGGATGAGCCTAAAAAAGAAGAAAGTTCAGACTCCCCTTTAAATGAGAATTCTGATGAAAGCTACAGTGAAGAGGAAGAAGAGATGCCCGATAGTGATGAAAATGGCACCTACAGCACCAGTTCTGACCCGGCTGATGATAACAAGGCAGTGGCTATAATTAAGTCTGTTGGAGAACTGTCAGTACCAGAAAAATACAAGTCAATTCATCAAATCAGAGTAAGCATGCTTTGTTTGTATTTATGTTGCTAGCCTTGCAAAACATGGCATTACAACTTTATAACTTGACTTTAGGAACTGCACAAGAGTAAAATTACCTGGGATAACTGACCCACATTATGTAAGGCCATGGTGAGCAAATGTGCTAGCAAGGCAACTGTATTTCACTTTTTATGTAGGGGTTTTCCTTTCCTGTGATCAGTGCAATACATAGCATTGTCCTCTCTTTACCAGGGCATTTCTGTCTAGCATTTGAGTTGCTAGTGAGTACAGCTTGTTGGGTGAGCATAGAATCAGAATTGAGAAGGGAATGGCACTGTGGTCCCCATGTAGAGAAAACTGGTGAATTACCCATGTGTTACAGAAGAAAATGCTTGTTCCTGTGGTCTTTGCTGTGGTTGAGGCCAAGTGGACCTTAACAACTCATCCTCCTTAGGTCTGTCTCTTGGCATCCTACCATCCATCTGTTGGCAACAGTGGACTTGCCTATATACTACCTCCCTATGTTTAGGTACAGGTCAGCCCATAAGACCTCTGGATGTTCACTGAACTGAAAAACACTTGTGTTTATAGGTAATCTTTTTATTTAAGCTTGGAGTTTAGTGTTGAGATGGGAACTGTATATCCAAGTAAACTTTTGAAAACATAGCTTTCTTTTACCCTAAATCATTGCCTGATATTTCTGACCTGCTTTCTTCACTCCCCCTTTTCTTTTCCATAAAGAAAAGCATCAGAGTCACCCAAGATCCTATGCTGTTGCTTCTGCTTAGAACATGTTTTTTCTGCTGTTTTTGTTTTTTGTTTGTTTGTTTGTTTGTTTCATGGCTGCCTTTTTCTAGGCTCATGTCTTGGCTAAATAATGTTATCTCCTTCAGGAGACCGTCCCTGACCACTCCGGCTAAATCATGCTGTTTTATCACTCTCACAGCCTGTCTATATCTGATATCCTTGTGCTGTGTTTCCTCTCTTCACGAGGAAACACATCTTCCATCTAGGACATGTAATGTGTGCTTACAAATGAGTCTTTACCTGTCTGTCTAAATCTCAGTTCACATTCAGCTTGAGCCCCATATCTCTAGTTAAGTCAGTGGTTGACAGCACTTCTGTGTGTTGGGGAAACTGCACTATCACAGAGTCATGGACTGCTGGGACAGTTGGATGATTTAAGGGTGGCATGAGGTAATAACATCCTCTGATTTTACAGGAAATGTTCTATACCAATGTCTGAGGCACACAAAGAGTTCAGTCATCTTCATGGGAACATGCCTTAACTTTTCCTGGCCTGTGATGAATGACCTGGTAGAGTGTGGGATCCTGGGTTCCTGATTCTCCATTTACCCACTCTGTCCTCTGACAAAACCCTCAGTCTTCTGAGTAGGGTTTCCTGTGAACGCTAGTGATTGAAGCCTCCCAGGAGTTAGCCAGATGAAATGCCCTTGCGTTTAATGTCACTTAGTGTAGTTGAAAGCTGTTTCTTGGTTCTGTTCTTTAATTAAGCAGATCAGTTAAAGAAAGGGCTTGGCTGATGGGTGGTACTTGTTAACCTACTACCAGATGATGGCATTACTGACAGTGCTGCTCTCTGTGTTGATGGGAGTAAGCTGACCTACTGCTTTGGTGTGTGTTTATCTAAAGCATTACTACTCTTGGACTTTCTTATCAAATAGAAGTCTTTTTAGAATTTTAAGTATTGGTCCTCACGGACACTGGAAGGTCTTTTGTTGAGCATGATTTGAAACAGTACCAATAACATTCACATCAGATACCTAAGTCACCAACCTGAATAAAAAGCATGATTCTAAGTTCCTGCTCTGCAGAGTTTGAATAATTTTGGGGAAATAAGAGTCAACTGGTTTGCTGTAATAGTAACATGCTGGTAACTTGTCAATGTTTGTCTCTGAAGCCCAGTTGTGCATTTCCTGTTTGCCACGACACGGAAGAGCGCTGTCGACTCGTCCTTAGCTATGTGTTGGAGGTAAGTCTAGGTTTGCTCCTCATTGATCAGCAGTCTGCTTATTTGCAAGTAGCACGTTTGTTGGTGTTTAAATGTTCTGAATGATGCCCTGCTCTGGTTTTATTTCCTTCACCTAAGTGAAAATTTCATCAGTTTTCTCCCGTCAGGTTGCATGTAGTTCTAAGTCTCTGAGATAGAAATTCTGCTGTGTATTTAGGTTTTCTTATACAATTGGTAAATGGAATATATATAGCAAATGGTTTTCTTTTTAAGAAGGGAATAAAAGTGTGTTTGTATGTTTTTATTTTTTAAAGGGTTTAAAATCTGTAGATAGCAGCATCAAAAAAGAAAGTGACCTTCCAGCAGCTGACCCCAGCACTCCTATCCCCTTAAAATATGAAGACGAATCCACAAGGGGTGGTTCAGAGGGGCTGGAGAAGCAGATGGCTTTATTCCTGGACAAAAGTGAGTTGACTGCTTTGCAGATAGTATCTTCAGCAGAGTAACTGCTGTCCTGTGACTAAGAAGGCTCCTGTCAAGGCACTTACTGTAATGACTTGAGAAGAAGGAAGCCAGGGAAATGGAAAGTCGGGTAGCCTTTTCTTGAAAGATAATTTTGGGATTCTGTGGACTTTTCTAGTTTTCTAAGGAACCCGCCTCTCCCTGTTAGCCTTGGGAAGCCTGCCCAACAGGTTTTTAGGGAGTTGCTGCCTTGGTAAATGTGTGGGGTAGTTCAAGAGCAATGAATTAAAAAGCAGACCATTCGCTTAAAACTTTGGCTCTGGAGGACACTTTGTTTACTCAGTTGAGCTGCCTCTTCTTTCTCTAACTGCAAACATTGACAGCTGCTTCTTTAGAGGCTCTAGAAGATGTAAGTTACTAATTTGGTGGCACATGCCAGGAGAGGCAGAAGCAGGCAGATCTCTGAGTTTGAGGCTAGCCTGGTCTACAAAACAAGTTCCAGGACAGCCAGGGCTATTACACCGAGAAACCCTGTCTCAAAAGAAAAAAGATAATGTGCTTAGAGCTGGATACATGTTGAACACCTACAAGAGATGGCTGCTATTGTGCCATTGTTGATGGCTAGAAATAGCTTTTAAAATGTCTAGAAAGTCTTTCACCCCTCACAAAGACCATATGGACTTGAAATAAAAATCTTGTTTTTTAATATAAGTTGTATTTCCCTTTCTACTTACACTGTTAAGTAGTTCCAGTTTGGGTTTTTTGTTTAGTTTCTTGAGTTGTATGGGTGTTTTACGGGTATGTGTGTCAGTGCATCACATGCATGTAGTGCCCACAGAGGCCAGAAGAGGGCATTGGATTCTCCGTAACTGGAGTTACAGGTGGTGTGAGCCACCTTTGTGGGTGTGGGGAATAGAGCCCAGGTCTTTTGGAAGAGCAGGCAGTGGTCCTAACTGCTGAACCATCATACCTCCATCCCCCTAGTTCCAGGTTTTGGTATTTTTTTAATAATTTGAAAGTCTGTTTATTTGAAGTAAAAAAAATGTAGAAATGACAAGGATAGAGGGGACAGATTTCTTTCTCTAGTACTTACGTGGTGCTTCTTGTATGCCAGGCTCATCCTGCATTCACGGAGAACTGCACGGGGACTTTACTGTTGCTGTCTAAAATAGCTCTTCTTGTCCCTCTCTCCTATTGAGAAACCCTGCTCCAATGCAGGTTTGATGGCCCCATTGTTGTCCTGTCACTTGGGAGGCTGAGCAAAATTGCTGCAAGTTCAGGGCCAGCTTAGGCTACAGAGTGAGAGTCCCAAGAAAAGGGAATAAGGAAGGAAGAAAAGGTTATCAGTCTTGCTCACACTTCCATTATCCAGTCTGCTCTTGTCACCAGTGTGTCTTGTGTGTCCTAAACCAGGTTTATTCCTCTTCTCCTGTGTTAAACAGCTCTGAACATACACAGCTGTGACCAAGACCTTCATTGTTCTCTGATCTTCTCACAATGCCTTGTATGCAAATAATTCTTATGGCAGCAGAGGAAAAAGATACAGGCACAGCCCAAGCTATCATAGTACATAGCAATAAATATCTTGAAAAAGTATGTGTGGCATTAATAAAAAAAATGATCTCAAGAAACAAAAAAGAAAAGTTAAGCTATGGGCTGGGGGTATTCTTTGTTCCACCATATTTTTATCTTATCAGCATAGTTAGACTTGAGTATTCTGGTGCACTGTGTGTTAACAATGTAGTCCTTTAACTTTATGTCACTATTTCTGTGTCTGGTAATATGGTTGGTATAAAAAATGATCATGTATAGAATGTATAAATGATCATGTATATAAAATATGATAAGTATTTGAGTAAAATGATCATATATAGAAGGTAATAGGATTGGCTGGACTGCTGTGGGTTTTATTTTGTGTTGTGGTTTTGTTAGTGTTGGGTCACCATTCTCTATCCCAAGCTGGCCTCAAACTTAGGCTCCTGAGTGCTAGAGTTAGGTATGAGTCATTATATCTATCAGCTTCAGTGTTCTTGATATAGGAAATGTGAAGTGCAGTGGGGAGTAGGGGAGAGCAAGCATCTTTGCAGGCAACAGGTAGGAAGTGGCTTTGGCTGATGGGTGTTGACTGGGAAGAATACTGTAAAACAGCATGTGAGCCCAGAGGCATAGAGAAACTGGTCTGATGTCTGAGGTTAAGACTGCTTTACAATGTATGCTGTTTGGTAGTTTGATGCAGAAATTGGCAACAGCAGGCAGCTGTCACTTGGGAATTGAAAGTGGCAGTGACTGGCAGCATGGAAGCTGAAGACCTTAGAAGAAGCCCACGAGTGCTGTGGCACTGCTGCTTTCTCTGCTGCCATAAGTAGGAAAGCCTAGTGTCACCAGTTTCGGCCTGCCAGGAGTGCCCGAGTTGGGAGGGTTTCAACTGGCAGGTTATTTTTTTTTCATTGAAACTTAGACTCAGACAGAATGTGATGTTTCTCCTTATTGCAGTGGGCTCCCTTCAGAAGGGCAGTTATTCCGGGCAGTCTGGAATGACCCCTGGTTCTTGGCAACATAAAATGAAACTTCAGTTGATTCTCAAGTCATCGAAGGCCTACTATATTTTGTCCGATGCTGCCATGAGTCTTCAGAAGTATGGAAGAGCATTGCGATACATTAAGCTAGCTCTGCAGAGCCATGGTAAGATACCCTGAGTGTCCAGAAGGCCTTGGAGGGAGGGAGACATCTGATTGATAGTGAACCTTCACTTCTCTTCTTAAAAATTTAATTTTAAAGCAACACCTTCCAGCCTGTCATATTTTTTTTCACAGTGTTGTAACATCTCCTTGGTGTAAAGTGTTCAAAGCCTTGTGTCACCGGATGTGGACAGTGACAGTCAGGCACAGAGCTTTAGCTGATGACAGTCTCTTTGTCTCTGCCATGAGTATCAGTTCTAACATCCTTGTGGCTCTCCTTCTCACCATTGTTCAAATAGATACTTACTGCTGCCTCTGCACCAACATGCTTTCTGAAGTACTGCTGTTTCTTTCTCAATATCTGACACTCTGCGGTGACATCCAACTCATGCTGGCCCAGAACGCAAATAACAGAGCAGCACACCTTGAGGAGTTTAATTACCAAACAAAAGAAGACCAGGAGATCCTCCATAGTCTTCACAGAGAGTCCAGCTGCCAGGGTATGCAGACACCTCCCTTGGTCACAGTGGAATTATCTGTTCCCTCATGCCTATTTAAGTATGCTCAAAAAGTGCTTTTTGGTTAACTATTTTATATCATTTTCAAGTTTTAAAATTGAGCATGACTGGGTCTGGTGATAATACATCTTTAATCTGTTTAATCCCAGCATGGGGAGATAGGCAGGCAGATCTTTGTGAGTTTGAGGTCAGCCTAGTTTACATAGTGAATTCCAGGCCAGCCAGGAATACATAGTGAAACTGTCTCAAAATAAATAAATAAATAAATAAATAAATTGAACATGGTCCCGTGTGTTTGTATTAAATAATTTTCAAATATTTTACAATTATTAATTAAAGCTAACTAAGGTTTGAGTATAGTTGTGTTTCCTTCATGCACTCCTGGTAAGGTTTTTATGAATATACATGTAGGGTACTTGTCAGAAGAAATGGTTGGTGGAAGTGGGATAAGAACACTCTAGGTGAGCCCAGTAGCTAAGAGAAAGTTACCTCATAGCCATATGCTTATATCATCTGTTCTAAAGGGAAATAGATAGTGATTTAACCACAGGAACAGCTCAGCTCACAGCATCCATGTGAACACACTGCAGTGTGGTGTAAGTGTCAGTCTTGAGTCTGTATTACAGCTAGCACAGAGTACTAGACAACAGAGATGTATCATGGGAAAATCTGAGTGGTAAGAAATATTTGGTATTTATAGACAGAAAAATATGTTTTTAATAAAACATGAGTGTTCTGGGAAAATACCATTTTATTATTAATAGGCATTTTTACTATGACATTTAAGGTTTTTGTTGTATTGATGGAATGTATACTATATTGCACTTCTTTCTTTTTGACTTAAAATGTCAGATACCATGGGGGGTATCATATTAAGGAGGAAGGGCTCATAACATGACCTGCTTTTTCTTTTTCTTTTAAGGATTTGCATGGGCAACAGATCTCTCTACAGACTTAGAAAGTCAACTTTCAGTTAGTTGTAAATGTTATGAGGCTGCTAATGAAATCTTGCAATTTAGTGACTTAAAAAGTCAGAGTCCTGAACACTATGTACAAGTGCTGAAGAGAATGGGCAACATTAGAAATGAAATCGGTGTGTTTTACATGAATCAGGCTGCTGCACTGCAGGGTGAGCGAGTAGGTAAGTGTCTATGTCCTCTTTGATCCCTGTCATACTGTTTGTGGGTGGAGCAAAGAACTGGCACCTGAGGGGGTGTGACTACAAGGTTCTCTTCTCAGAATCTTAAGAAATAAAATTAGAGAAAACATTATTTCCCCTTTGGGGTTCATTCTTCCCAGTATCTTCATTCTAACTTCTATCCTTGAAACTGGCCAATTCAGAAACAGCTTGAACAGCCAGCTATGTGCCAGGTGCTGTATTGGATGTGCATCTGGCCCCACTTCCACTTGGAAATCTGCTGTAATGCAGATAGCTGGGAAATGTGGTAAAGGTTACTTGCAGTGCAGTGGAAGTGGAAACGGTCCCAGTTGTAGAGGATCTGAAGACTTTGGGAAAGACGATAGATACAGTTGGGTCGGTAGTCCCTTAGAAGAACCTCTGGTGCAAGTATGAGGAAGGGAAGGCTCTGGAGACTGTGCAGGGCACAGGAACCTGGGGCAAAAAGTCCACAGTAGTAATAGGAGGCCACGTGTGAATTAAGGAAGCAGTTGGTAGAGGTTCAGGCTGCACTGGATTGGTTTGTGACAATGGAAGTAATTGATTATAAATGTGCTGAGAGCTGTAATGGCTTGGTGCTACCCAGATTGAGAAGCGTCCTCACAGGGTGTTAATTGTAGCCACTAGAGGGGCTGTTTGTGGAAAGGCTAGGTGCTGTGAGAAAAGGGTTAGGAAGGGCCAAGCTGTAACTGAGGGCCACAGATAAACTGATCACATCTCTTTGCCTGCTCAGTTGTGAACTACGCTTGGCCTGAGGGTTACAAATAGTGCTCCAGGGGACTGGAGAGATGGCTCAGCGGTTAAGAGTACTGGTTGCTCTTCCGGAGGACGTGGGTTCAATTCCCAGCACCCTTACATGCCAACTTATAACTGTCTGTAACTTTAGTCCTAGGGTATCTGATACCTTCACATCAATGCACATAAAATAAAAAAATGAATAAATTATTAAAAAAACAGTGCTCTAAAGAGGTCATTGTTAGTGGGAGGCTGTCTTAGGTTTCTATTAACTTAACACCAACACCATTATCAAAAAGCAAGTTGGTAGGAAAGGGTTTATTTGGCTTACATTTCAACATTGCTGTTAATCACTGAAGGAAGTCAGGACAGGAGCTCAAACAGGGCTAGAACTTGGAGGCAGGAGTTGATACAGAGGCCGTGGAGTAAAGCTGCTTACTGACTTGTTCCTCATGACTTGCTCAGACTGCTTTCTTATAGAACCCAGGACCAGCAGCCCAGGGATGGCCCCACCTACCTTGATCACTAAATGAGAAAATGCTTTACTGCTGCATCTCATGGAGGCATTTCCTCAACCGAGACCCCTTCCTTTCTGATGACTCTAGCTTGTGTTAGGTTGACACACAAAACCAGCCAGGACAGAGACCTGAGTGCTTAAGGGACATTTGGAATCTGTCAGTGGGAGAGCATGAGTAGGGTATAGTCAGAATCTAGGAGAATTAGATAAAGCATAGACTATAGCCTCTTAAAACTCCATAGAACTATGATTGTGTTTAACACTTTCAAATAACGTGATTTGCTGGGATGTCTTGGTTTTAATCTCAGCCAGTATTGAGAATGACTGTGAATAAATGAGTAGTCTGCTGGGGCTGCTAAGTACCTGTGGTGGTGACTGAAGACACAAGGTCAAGGTTCTTCTCTTGGCTTTCAGACAGCCACCTTCTGACTGTGTTCTCATGAGGCCCTTTCTCTGTTATAGCTTTGCTGTCTTTTTCCCTTCTTACAGGGATCAATCATACTGGATCAGTACCTCACTCTTTAATGACTTCACTTAGCCTTAATCACTTCTTCAAAGACCTGATTCTAAGTATAGTCACATTGTAAGCTAGTGGGAGGGAGTCAGTGCTTCACCCAAATGACTCATGTGACAGGCATCAGAGAGAGTGCTGCAGTTGACCCCATTGGTCACACTGATGTCTGCTTATGTTTTCTTTCTTTCTTTGTGAAGTGAGCAAATCTGTGTCTGCTGCAGAGCAACAATTGTGGAAAAAAAGCTTTTCTTGTTTTGAAAAGGGGATTCACAACTTTGAGTCGATTGACGATGCTACAAATGCTGCCCTTCTGCTGTGCAACACAGGAAGACTCATGCGGGTCTGTGCACAGGCGCACTGTGGTGCAGAGGATGAGTTCAAACGGGAGTTCTCTCCAGAAGAGGGCTTGTATTACAGCAAGGTAAGGCCTTTACGTTGGGCCTCACCTACTCACTGTTATCCTTCTAAACTTGACTTTTTCTTCACTAAGTAAAACTAAATGAGAGTATTACATTATGATGGCAAAGGAGTGGGCAGCTCATAGGAACAGTAAGGTGTTAGTACCGAGGATGGCATCTGGAATTACTAGGAAAGATGCTTCAGTAAGTGATGTTGATGCAACTAGAGTAAATGTTGAGTGTACCGAAGATTGGCCTGGAGAGAGTGAAACTGGGAAGGTGCCAGAAGATACAGGTGAGGACTGTGTGTCCTGTCCAGTATGGGAGATAGAAATGTGCATCAGAGAGTAGAAGTGAAAGCAAGTCTCACACTAATGATAGACATACATCACAGATGTGTATACCCTTTAAGGTGTGAAGAAAAGTTAAAAGAAACTTGAATATGAAAATGGGCAAGTAACCTTTTAAAGTAAATGGTTTTTAAAGTTATTTTAAATGTTTTTTAAAAATCTAAAAATTCTAGTTGATAGTACATTTAAAAATTGAACCTGTTGCTGGGCGTTAGTGACACACGCCTTTAATCCCAGCACTAGGGGATTAAAGCACTAGGCGGATCTCTGTGAGTTCGAGTCCAGCCTGGGCTACAAGAGCTAGTTCCAGGACAGGCTCCAAAGCTACAGAGAAACCCTGCCTGGAACAACAAACAAACAAACAAATAAATTGAACCAGGCACTGAAGAGATGGCTCAGCAATTGAAAATGCTTGATATTCTTCCCAGAGGACCAGAGTTCATGTCCCATGTTGGGCATTTGTGAGCTGCCCTGCTCCAACTTCAGAGGATCCAGTGCTCTCTCCTGACCTTCTGTGTACCCACATAAGTGCAGCAGACATAAAAACAAGTAAAAACTCAGTCTAAGGAATAACTCTGAGCCACTTGCTGCACTCATGTAACCCCAACACCTAGTTTATTGAGGCAGGAGGATTGTAGGCTATCTAGCAGGGGGAGGGGTTGAGTTTATTTACCACATTTTCCTACAATGTTAGAGTACAAGAAAGGAGCCTGTGTGGCTCTGGAGATAAGGGCACTTGACACCAAGCCTGATGACCTGAGTTCAGACCCCAAAACTCATATGGTCAAAGGAGAGAACCATCTTCCACAGGTTATCTTTGAGTTTAAAACATGCATGTGTCCACACAGTAAATAAATAAAAACAAACATTATAAAAAAGCATGAGCACTTTAGCTGTTTAGAAATTTTAAACACTCATGAAAAATGTTCCTGGCATAGTACATTTTAAAATGGAAGTGACTTAAAAAAAAATTTGTGCGTATGCAACAGTTAACAAACACCTGAAATGTAGCAAGTATCACTGGGTGAAGAGGCTTAGTGTGATTCTTGTAAGAATACTGTGGCCAGGTATTTGAAGATGAGGGTGAGCAAATTAATTTTTAAAGTAAAATGGTTTTTGTAGTTTACTAGTTATACAAACTTTCCTTCGGAGGGAAAAAGAAATAAGAAAGTACATCCTCCTGCAGCAGCCTATGTCAGAAGTCAGCACCAAGGACAGGCCCTATAGCAGAATTCTGTTTCAGAGACAGCACTTTGCTAAAATACTTGGATTGCTTCTCTTTTCCCTTCTTGATGATACCATCCTTTTGTTAATTCTCCTAGATTAAATTGATGTCCAAGTGGTCTGAAGCATGTTTCATTTCACTGTGTTCTTTGCACATTTTTACCAGAGGCCTAATTTCTCCCTTTCCTTCTTCACAGGCTGTCGATTACTATTTGAAAGCTCTGAGGTCATTGGGTACGAGAGACATGCATCCAGTTGTTTGGGATTCTGTGAACTGGGAATTGTCCACTACATATTTTACCATGGCAACCTTACAGCAAGATTATGCTCCGTTGTCCAGAAAAGCTCAGGAGCAGGTGATAAGATTTCCTGGATTTTTTAATTTGTGTCAACATTACTTACTCCTTTATTTAATATTGTACATCGGTCATCTTTTCTTTAGTAGACAATATTATTTATTAGTTTTTCAAGACAGAGAGTTTCTCTGTGTAACAGCTCTGGCTGTCTTAGAACTTGCTTTGTAGATCAGACTGGCCTGGAACTCACAGAGATCACCCTGCCTCTGCCACCTCCTCTCAAGTGCTAGGATTAAAGGCATGTGTCATCACCCCTGGCAGCAAGCAGTATTTAATATGGAAGTTCTTACATGATTATAAACTTACCTTCTCTCTTGTCCCCATTGAAATACCTGAACAGATTGAGAAAGAAGTGAGCGAAGCTATGATGAAATCCCTGAAACACTGCGATGTTGACTCTGCGACTGCTCGGCAGCCCCTCTGTCAGTACCGAGCTGCGACCATCCATCACAGGCTGGCTTCCATGTACCACAGCTGTCTGAGAAACCAGGTGTGCTCATCCCAGATTACATTCCATGCTGTGTCTAAAAGTATCCCCCTTCCCTTTTCATGCTTTGTGTATAAAAGTATTTTAAAATCCACCTTTTCCTATCAGCTAATGTAGCTACTTTTAAAAAAACGTAGAGGGTCAGTGTTTTTCCCTTTGCATCTGTGTACTTTACTATAATTGATTGGGTCTTAGTATGGAAATCATTTCCTAAGTATGTTACTTAGTATTTATTTAAATGTAGTTACACTATTATAATAATAGTTCTGTTCTCAAGGCTGAAGGGAGAGAGTCAGCAGTTAAGAGTGTTTGCTACCCTTTCAGAGAACTTAAGTTTGATTCTTAAAACCCACATCAGGCAACTTATAACTACTTGTTACTCTAGATCCAGGAAAATCCAATGCCTCTGGCCTCTGCAGGCACCTGTACTCGTGTGTACATACTCCTCTTCCACATATACTCAAAAGTAAACATTTAAAAATAAACCTTAAGGGCTAGAGAGATGGCTCAGTGGCTAGGAGCTTTACTTGTTCTTCCAGAGGTCCTGAGTTCAATTCCCAGCAACTGTATGGTGGCTCACAACCATCTGTACTGAGATTTGGTGCCCTCTTCTGGCCTGCAGGAATACATGCAGACAGAATGCCATATACATAATAAAAATAAATTAAAAAACAAGTAAAAAAATAAAAATAAACCTTAAAATATAGTTCTCCCATCTTTGTGAAATGGAGTGTGCATATGAAAGCATCTGGAAAATATCAGTGGAGCATAGACGCAGTTTAAAGAACAAGAAAGAGTCCCTGCTGTACCTGAGGATCAGGGAATGGGAGAGTGCTCTGAGCCTTGTTTTTGTTTTTGCTGTGTTACAAGCTTGAGGGAAGGAGTTGTACTGCCTTTTCTCTCCAGTGGATCACTGCCTGTCACTGAATGTCTCGTCTCTGAGACTCATCCACACTAACGTGTGGAGCCCCTTACTAAAAAAGGAGTTCATTTTTTTCCCTAGTTTTTTGAGACAGGCATGCACTGTGCCATTCAGACTGGCCTAGAGCTCACTGTGTAGCTGGCTTACTGAGAACTTATTTTTCTCCTCTTAGTCTCCTGCCTCATTTCATTATCTCCATAGCAGATGTAAATGGTTATTCTAATTTAATGAGCTTAAAATTTATAAAACTGTAAGAAATAAAAGATGAGAACAGTTAGTGATACAGGAGAAGGCTTGGGATTTTTATTTTACTTTTTTGTATATTTTTGTTTGTAGGTTGGTGATGAGCACCTTAGGAAGCAACATCGAGTGCTGGCAGATCTCCATTATGGCAAAGCTGCGAAGCTCTTCCAACTTCTCAAAGATGCTCCCTGTGAACTGCTTAGAGTGCAGCTAGAAAGGGTGGCGTTTGCAGAATTTCAGATGACCAGTAAGTCTGACTTCTCAGATATGTGTATGGTGGCTGTTTTCTGGATTGTCTTAGAGGGAGGCTAAGCTGTGTGTGGCTCTTGGATATAAGCAAGACCGTTTTCCTGTTAATTTGCCTGGTGTTAGACCCTTTGTAGCCACTGAGGGAAGTTGCTACACTTTCTGAAATGTTTTTAGAATGTAGAGAAGTGAATAGAGACTTTAATATTGAAACAGTATGAAAATCTTGGGTGGAGAAGTAGCAACATGTGAACGAACCATAGTTCTCACTTGCTCCCTATAGACATTGAACTGACCCTTGGCAGCTTTGACTGTGGCTGGAATGGATGCTGCTGTGTAGAAAAAGGTGAAAGATGAGGCCTTCATTGTATCATCTTCACAGCAGAGATTAAGTGAACGTTGTGACTTCTTAATGCTCCCAGGGTTCCCTTCCTCGAGTTCTTGTCTAGGGCTCCCCTTGCCCATAGTGGTAGCTTTTGAGAAATACCTCTTATATGGTAAGAAAAGTATTGTTTGAAGTACAGCAGCTCATCTTATTTCATCTTGATTTTTTTTTAATGTTATAAATTTAAACTTTTAAGATTTTGATTTTGGAGCATTCCAGAGATCTGATTTTGGAATTAAGGAAGCTCAGCCTATAAAAACTATACATATACTCTAAAATAGGGAGACAAGATCTGAACTGTTCTAGCCCAAAACTGGTTAGAGATGTCAGTGGTACTTTAAATTGTGTGACTTAGTTTATGTGAGATAGAGCCCTTGAGAAGGGCTTAAGAAACTACAGGTTTACTACCTGTGCATATAGGCTATTAACCCTTGGAGGATAAGCAAACTATTTCCCTGTAGTTCTATTTAGAAATGAATCCATTATTATTTTTAAAAATATTATATTCGATTTTTCTTTTCTGCCAGTGTGTATGCATGGCAGACGTATGGAATTGGCTCTGGGACTGAGCAGTCTACTCCAGGGTAGCCTCTGGGTAACTTTTCACTTGCATCTTGCAGTATTCTGACATGTTTAAATTCTTCAGGATTCCCATGAATTTTTATAAAAGAATAGATACTGGAGATGCAATCTAAGATGATTGTTGTAGTTAATTGCCTTAAGAAAACATTTTAGAGCAAGTGAGATAGCTCAGCAGGTAAAGGTACTTGCTACCATTCCATCCCTGAGACCTACAAGTTGTCTAATCATCTGACCTCCAAACGTGTCATGACATGTGTCCCTTTCCCCCCACCCCTGCCAACACACACACATACAATAAATAGATGTAATAAAAAGTTTCAAATCACTCTAATACTATAAATACCCTAAAAATATAGTTGGAGGTATAAGGCGGGGCCGGAGGGTGGTTAGCCCAATTTGTAGGTTTTGTAAGATACATTAGTAAGTGCTGTCATTAATGACACTTCATCTTAGTTTACCCTAGTGTTTGGGGCTTTTATACCTTTCTTATGTCTCTGTTGTCTGCTTCCTGTCCTGAAGGTGCCATATCTACACTGACATCTTATTCATTGACTTCAGGTAACAGGCTATTTTAGTAGTTTTAGATTACACTTCAACAGAAGAAGGTGGCCATTAGCAGGTGGGGAATTCTCTGATGCCAGCTGCATACTTGAGGGCTCTGACACCATCTGTAGGGTTTGGCAGTTTGTAAAAGGACCCAAAGAACTTGCTGAAAAGCTCTCAAATCAACCAAGGAAGTGGTCAGGAATGCCCCAGAAATAAAGCTCCCATTTCCTCTTGATGCACTTACAGGTAGTAGTGCTGACTCCGCCTCATCCCAGCAATGATGTGTAGTGTGGAGTCCAGAGTACATACTGGGATTTGGGTGCATGGTTGAACTAAGCCTCCAGCCTCTCTGGAAGATAAGCACCCTGCAGCCCAGAGACTCCATAAAAACCACACTGTTAGACTGCCCAGTGTAGCGAAAGCCCTCAAGTAGGTAGGGACACTTATGACATATACACCATACTGAGGACTTATAGATGGCCAAGGGGAGCCACAGAGAATGGCCAGACCTTTCTGTGGAAGTTAACCCTTTGCTTACAGCACTGTACTATACACACACTGAATGTGAACAGAGAACAGGAGTAGAGGTGCCTTGCAGTGACTGGAAGAGTGTGATACTCACTGGACCTACCTTTGAACAGAAAGTGTAGTACTTTACAGTAGGACAACCAATATTAAATTGACTCAACCAACTTCACACAACTGAATAGTGGAATGACTTCTGAACCACAGGCTCTTGTCTGTTGGTCCCTATAACCTAATACTTTAGATACTGGCCACTATTCCAGAGAGATTGGTGTGCTCATCATATAGAGCCAAATGCTGAGGCAAGGGAACATTACTACAACTACATTTAAAAGTTAAAGGTATTATTGTAGCGTAGTACTTTGTCTAGGCTTAGTATTTTTTTCTCCAAAAGAAAAATTAGTAAACAAGTTAGCTTTTGATTTGTTAGGATTGTCATAAGCTGCCTTTGTAGTACTTGAAAGTCAGTTAACACTAGATGGCTTCATAGGTTTGTAGTCTAGGAATGATTATTTGTGTTTATTTTAGGTCAGAATAGCAATGTTGGAAAGTTAAAAACATTATCTGGGGCGCTTGATATCATGGTGAGAACTGAGCATGCATTCCAGCTCATCCAGAAGGAACTTGTGGAGGAATGTGATCAGGTAACTGAAGAAAACTTTTATGTTTATGGTAAATGTATGTTAAGAGGCATATGGCACATACTTAATGAATGTATGTATATGTACATATTACTGCATAAAGTACATTACTAGTTGGTTAAAAGTCTCAGTCTATTTGTGTATTATAACAAAATACTAGAGGCTGGGTTAGTTGTTTTAAAGAAGTTTATTGACCCATGACTGTGATCCACATTAGATCTAAGTAGCATGGCACCATTGTCCTGGTAAATGTTCTCAAACCATATTGAGCATGGTGAAATGGAAAGGGAACAGACCACATGCAGAATGGGCAGAATATGAAGTCGCCTCTTTGTAACAACTTATACTTGGGAGAACTAGCCCAGTGCTGATGCAGAAATACAGCTCTCACCACCAAGAGAAAATGAGATAGTTTATTCTGCAGCCACACAGCTGAACATGGCCTGGGAATGCAGATGGATGTCACCCGTATCCTACCATACAGTGTGGTCACAGTTTCCTGAGATATAGTAATAGAACCAAGAAAGTCATATTTCACAAATACATTGGTAGAACTATCATACAGATGAGTTACAGGAAATTGAGGACATTTCTGCTATAGATAGATCTCAGATGCTATCTGTTGGTGCTGCCTTTGGGTTGGCAGAGTTAGGGGGTCTCTTGGTACTTTACAAAGGGATTTACCTCACTGTCACAAGGATGGATGTTAGGCCAGACACGGAGGTGGCAATGAATGACTTTTAAAGGCACAAGATGCCTTTAAAAAATAGCTCAAGAAAATTTGACCTGCAATTTTCCAGCTCTTCACAGTCATGGAAGTTCTAACCAGTCAGCCAGTCTTGTAGAATATTTAACACACATGTAGCTCCCCCACCCACTTATTCAGTCCCTGGGAACTTTAGTTTACACTAGTTAACCTGATGTGCTCTCCAGAGGCAGCATTGACATGGTAGGGCCCAGTAAGTCCAGTTACTTTCTCCTGTGCCCATGTATTAAGTCCATCAGCTCACAGCCACACACTGCACAGGAGCCTCATGATAGTATTACTAACCTACTTTAATGCATATTTTTTTTATATTTTGAAAGTTTTTTAAGAATGATTGTTAATGAGCCATAGTTACCAAGGGACCTATTAGCAAGTTACAAAGCCTCTTAAGATTATTTTTGTGGGTTGGATGTGTCTGCCTTTGCTTTCCAAGAGCAGGAAAGCCTGTGCTCTCAGTCCTAGTGGACTGCCCAGGAGCATTTGCTCCCCAGGCTCCACAGCATAGTTCAGCATTTTTGCAGAGTGTGCCCCACTGCTCCTCCCGCCCTTTCTTTTCCAACCCTAGTGGGTCCTGATTAGGTGGTATCCATTTTCATGTTGCTTCTGTAGCAGCCAGTCAGTGCTGGGAAATTATAAAATTTCCATGCAGGATTCATTTCTTTTATTAGCACTTCTTAGGTGTGGGGAGTTGATTGTATCTTTGTCAGAGTGCTCTTGAGTCTGCTTTCTGTTCGTGATTTCATAGTGCTGGATTGAAGGGGCAATTTTGCTGTCATAGTATATAAAACAGGAGAAGGACAGCTTAGGTGAAATAACTCTGCTGTCTTTAGCCTAAGAATGATGAAGCTACACTGGCTGCTGATTCTTCACCTAATCTTAATCGAGAAGAAGTGATCAAACTCCTTAGTATATTTGAGTCTCGTCTGTCATTCCTTCTCCTTCAGTCCATCAAACTGCTGTCATCGTCTAAAAGGAAAATGAGGTAAATTACATAGGTATTGAACCTTCTTTGCTAACACCTCGCCTATGAAAAGAACATGAGTTCCCTCTACTGATGTGAAGAAATAGGTAGGTTGTATTTTTTACATTGTGTATGGAAAATGCAAAATTTTAAGAACTATTTGTTGTTAGGTGCCTACCATATATTTATAGGGTAAATACAACATTGGAGAGACAAATAGCCCTGGAAAGAAGACCCTAAATTGTTTATAATAATACTTATAAACATGTCTTTGATGTGAATTCAGGGCTAAGATATAGATACTGAGGGTAGTTGCACCTTTCAAGGTATGTGGTAGAATCTTAGAGCCTCTGAGGCTGTGATATTAGGGAGTAGCGAAGAAGAGTGACTGGCCCAGCCAGAGTATTCCCAGGTTCCTCTGCTGCTACGTGCAGTGTGCTGCTCCACTAGAGAGCTGTTCTTTTGGCGTCATTAACTTGAAATTGATTATCAAGTACTACATCAGGAGCATAATATACAGACACAAGTGTAGTCTAGCCCATATTACAAAACATGAAAAATAGATCAAAATAAAGAAAATGCACCCACATACATCATTGTTACTTAAGCCTGTCTTACCATTTTATCTTGGGATACAGGTAATGTTTGTCTTATGTTCTAATTTATATACAGTGTGACTCAGTGTTGTGAACTTTGACAGCATTCAACATTCCAAAAGTTTCACAACTATGACACAAAATCGCCTATCACTTCATAAATACTTCTTGCTGACATTAAGCAAGCTGATCTTGTGCAGTGTCTTGATTTTTTTCTCAGTGCCTCTCATTCACAGTAGTCATGTCAAGCCCCCATGAGATAGCCCCTCACTATCATCTCTGCCCTGTTTTCTGGTGTCAGTTTATTGCCATTTGCTGTTATTTGTGCAGAAGTTTTGAAAACTGCTCATCTGTTAGGACGGTGAAGTCTTGTTTGGTCTGTCTGAAAAGTTTTACTTGACAAGTGTTCAGTTGAGTTCATTTTTATATCTTGAACAGAGCTACAGTTAAGAATTTCCTCTTGCCACAGCAATCTTCTATATCCCTCAGGATCCAAATTCTAACAATAGTAGATGCCCATATAAAGTTGCACATCTGAGGTTTTAGTTAGTTGCAGTCAACACTAGTTCAAAATATTAAATGGAAAATTGTAGAAGTAAACAATTTGTAAGTGTCATGTGCCATTCTGCATAGCCTGGTAAAGTGCATGCTGTCTCAGGCTGTAAATCATTCATTTGTCCAGCATATCCATACCATACACACTATTAGTGTACCATTTAGTAGCCTGCTTGATGATCATTGTGCTATAGTACTTAATACTGACAGTATAAATGAGCCAGCTTTAAGAGAAAGGGGCTAAAATTTCTCAGTAAAGAAAGGAAACCGCTGGGCAGTGGTGGTACACCCCTTTAATCCCAGCACTCAGAAACAGAGAAACCCTTTTTTATTTTCTTTTGAAAAACCAAAATAAATAGATAAAAGAAAAAAGAGGTATGTGCTATGGTTTGCTAAAATCTTATTGTAATATTGCTAATCCTTGATTGTGTCTAATATAATTTCAGTTTATCATGTGGGGGAAAATATACTATATATGGGGTTCAGGGTACCAGGGTTTGGGTTTTAGGATCCACTAAGAGTATTAGAGGGTCCCTCCCTGACTAGGGATGAGGGTGCACTAAGGGTGAGGTAGGTCTGTGGAAGGTAGCGTGGGAAGGGCAGACTAGAGGAGCCAAGACTTAGTTGTTTGGACATACCTCAGTCTTAGATTCATCGCTTCTGAGTAACGTCCTCTCACCTAAAAGGAGCTTTTATTGGAGGAAGTCTCAAGTACACAGCAAGGTGTTTGCTATGTTCACTACAGTTTAGCACATGTGTTCATATTTTTGAAGAACCAGAAAGTAGAGTAAATAACACATATGGAGAATTTATTGCCTAAAAACTAACTACAGGTAGGTTTTTAAGATTTGTTGTGTGTCCACAAGGTGGCAGTATATATAATATATATAATCTGAGCATTACAATCTAATCTATATATTACAATAAATCATGTGAGTTAATTCAATGATTTTACAAATCAGTGGCTTGAGTGATTGGCTGACAGTTAATAATTTGAGTCTTTTATTATGTTTTATATCACAGTAGTCCTATGTATGACCTAAGTAAGTTTGATTTCTGATCGGGTTATTAATGTTGAAGAAAAAAATTATTTTGTTTATTTATTTATTTTGGTTTTTCAAGACGGTTTCTCTGTGTAGCCCTGGCTGTCCAAAACTTAACTCTGTAGACCAGGCTGACATCAAACTCAGAGATACACCTGCCCCTACTTCTCAAATGCTGAGGTTAAAGGTATGCACCATCACACCCAGCTAGTTGAAAAAAATTTTAATTTAAAGTTTTCATGCAGGCTTCATGTCCTTTGTGCCAATTTGTATTTTCAGGTTTATTAAGCAAAATAAACATGATATTGTGGCAGGTTTGAAGAAGAACACATTGTTACTAAGTCAGTGACTTGATTGTACAGGGGAAAACAGCTAATAATTTTATTGAAATTTGAAAAAAGCAGTCCTGGTTATAGCCTTTGAGAATAAAGGAGGTCAGAATGTAACCATGATAGACGTTATTAGTTTGTTTTATTTTATTTATTTTTTTATAATTTTTTTGTTTTCTTTTAAGATTTATTTATTTATTATGTATTTAGTGTTCTGCCTGCATGTATCCCTGCAGGCCAGAAGAGGGTACCAAATCTCATTACAGATGGTTGTGAGCACATGTGGTTGCTAGGAATTGAACTCGGGACCTTTGGAAGAGCAGGCAAAGCTCTTAACCACTGAGCCATCTTCAGCCCTAGTTTGTTTTATTTTGACTGCTGTTTCTTCCCCTTAGCTTGAGGCAAACATAAGAAAATGGGTTGAATAATTGCTAAGTTTAACTTTGGGTCCCAGTAACTACAGTGATATCCAAGAAAAAATTTAAGATTAATTTTCTTATTGAAAAATTTCATTTTCAGCCTATTGAGTGTGCTTCGTGGTATGTCAGCTGTGTAGGTGCTGTTGGGCAAAGTACAAATTTTGTTTATTAAGTTGCAGAGAATTTATTCTACTTTGGGTTAAGAATTGAGCTGTTCTTATAACGTGCTTTAGTATTCGCTGCTGTAGCAAGTGGGGCCTCTTGACATTTTGGAGGCTTCTGGATTTGAGATGAAGAGCTATAAAAGGTAAAATAGTCTCAGGATCATAGACCCTCTCTTGTAGTACAGAGAACAAATTAATAACGTCATGAATGGTCCTTAGACAAATACATACATTAAGTAGTTGAGTAAAATGGTAGATAAGGTAAATCAACTAATTCTCTTAAGAGGAAGAAGATTTGTTTGACATGGTGGAGCCTGTGAGAAGTGATTTTAGTTCAGTGGGTGGCAGGAGGTTAAGAAAAAGCATTGATCTGTACAAATTGGAAGAAGTTGAATTAGGAGTCTGAGGCCAGAGTGCAGCTGCTAGTTGGGATGTGGGTTGGTGAGTAGAGCAATGGCCACCTAGCTTCTTGCTCTTACCAGCCCCAGCTCCTGCTCTACTCTCTTGATGGCATGTATTCTTTGACCATATTTCTGTGGTTGCTTATTGTGCCTTTTTTCAGGGCCCCTGGCTCTGAGGCACTGTCTTTGTTTGAGTCACTGAGCAGCCATGGGTAAGTGCAGCTGCTCTAGAAAGTTTCTGCTATCCCCATCAACTGTCTATTTTTCACTGTAGCAGTAACACCGAAGAAGATACAGTTCTCCAAACCAACAAGCAGATTTACTCCCAGCTTTTGAGAGCAACTGCCAACAGAAACTCAACTCTGCTGGAAAGAACTGAAGTCATCATCTGTTTGCTGGAGCAGCTTGCATCTGGGAGCAGCGTGTCAGATAGCAGTGCTGCCCCCTGACCCAGAGCTGTACCTGAGGACTCTGTCAGTGCCTTCCCAACCCAGAGCTGTTCTGTCCACTTGGTGCTGCGTCTATTAAATACGAGGAAATGCCCTTTAAACAGTGGGGACTTGTTTCCCACAGCAGGCAGAGGATGTGGGGTGGTTTTTGGCTTCTTCTTTGAAGGTGAAAAGCCAAAATAGAACCAAAACCTTCCCAGTGTGTTTCCTAGAAAAGTATATGATTCCTCAGTGATACCAGACATCCTATGACACAATTACACTTGCAGGTAGTCTTGAGGTCTGTTAAACCACTGGGTGGAAGATAAGATTATTTTGGATAAAATGTTACTTTGGCCAAGAAAACTTTTATCCAAGTGACTTTACGGGTTCAAATGGCTAGTAGAAACTTAGCACATCAGCATTTCTTTGTAAACTGCACAGAAAGTGTACGCTTTCTAAGCTGTGGTACAGGATTTTTCAAAGCTTGATAATTGTGCAGGTCTCCAGTCAGTGCATGTTCTGAAAGGATTTGCTTCTTTGACTTTCTGTGACATTGGTAAAGAATAGGTACTATCACTTTTTCATTCTAAACTTGAAACTGTGAATAAGGTAAGAGAACTATTTTCAATAAATAAGCTATTTATTTAACATATCTTGGTATTTCCCACTTGCATTCTTCACACTGCTGTGATTTGATTTGAATGTGATTAGCAAAACTTTATGAAGTCCATCATAGATAATGATGTTTGAGGCAAAGGTCTGCCACCCATTCATGCTCCTGGGACATCCTGCTTGTGCTCTGCTGCTCTGGGGATCTCAGCTACTTGTATGCGTTCATACTTTCCTGTTCCCAAAGCCAACTGCATACAAGGCTGTGACTAATAGTTTGAAAGAAGCGTGCAGCATGTAAATCAAGCAGACTTGCTTGGGTGCACTCGGGTGTCTAGCCACTGTGCATACCAGGCACACTTGCATCTGTGGGTTTCTCTCACTTGAGCTGGCCTCCATTGCAGCAAGGCAGATTCTCTTGCCATTTGTCTAGTTCCTTGTTTGGTTTGCATTGTCCTTGGAAGCAAACTTTCATATGTTTATGAGAATTAATCACCAGAACCCTTAAAGTTTTGGTGAAATTGTAAAGCTTTTGAACCAACTCACTGGCCCCATTTCAGGACTACTGTGTTCTTTGCCCCTGCAGAGAGAGTGCACACAGTAACACATAGCCCTTCCTCTACAGGAGAGACCTGGCTGCTTCCACTGAGCATAGCACCTCTGGAGCAGATGAACTCAACAGGATCTCCCCCTGCTTCCCTAGAGATGAGCTAGGGTGTTAGGACTGCTTGTCTCCTAGCCCCTCTCCTTAGCTGAAAACCTTCACATTGACAGAAAATTGTTTTTAATCAAGGAAATAGAAATATTGGCTCTTTCCCTTTGTCAAAGCAATAACATGAAAATTTCTGCAGGAGAAATAGAAGATCCTTCTCAAATGTGTTGTAATTACTTACGTTGGTTTAAATTAAAGTTTCCTGAAGTGCATGTGTTTTAGCTGTTCCTTCAAAAGACACTCAGGTTTCTGAACCTTGTTCAGTTAATTTCATTGTTCAGATACCATCATTATATGACAGTAGCTTTGTGTGTTAAATCATAAGCCAGCCAGGTAGTGATGTACACCTTTAATCCCAGCACTCACACTTGGGAGGCAGAGGCAAGTGATTCTGAGTTTGAGGCTAGCAGGCCAGCCTGGTCTCTAGAATGAGTTCCAGGACAACCAGGGCACAGAGAAACCCGGTCTTAGGAGAAAAAAAAAAAACCAAAAACAAAACAAAACAAAAAAAACTAAAAGCATCTCAATACCAGTTAGTATGTGTGTGTATGTGTGCGTGTGTATGATGCCAGTGCTGATGGTGGAGACTAAAGGTGTTCGTAATCCCTATTGTGTGGAAGTTAAAGGATAATGCCTATCCTAGATTAGGAAAATTACAGTTACCCAGCTAGCTTTCAGAGCCTTGTTGGGGGCGTGGCTTGGCCTACAAGACATAAACAGTTAATTGTTCACTGCTTTGCAGGAAGAGAAGACCACTAAACTAATTAGGGTGTGCCAGAAAGGCCATGCTCTGCAGAGCCACAAGCAGTTGGGATGAGGCCATGTGCACAGACATGATTCATTTGGCAGCAGGAGACCACTGCAGGGTACAGACATGTAGGACAACTGTTGTGTCAGCCACATAAGACTAAACACACTGGGAACCTTTGGTTCATGTCAAATGTTAAACATATCATTGTGACATGTTTTGGAATATAGTTAATTTAATTTCTGTGCCCTAGCCTAGACCAGTCTTCAGTTTAAGTGCTGTAAAAGTCATTTCTGTACTGCAAAATGCCATGACTGCTAGTGACACTATTGGGATGGCAGAGGTCATGTGGAGTTGAAAGAAAAGATGTGGATTCTCTAGGGTGAATTATTTGATGTGTCTAAAAAGAATTTCCCCCCCAAGTAGCTGATCCTCAAATCTATTTTTAAGGTTCAAGTAATGCTTTCCTGTTCAGTTTTAACCTGGGAAGCCATATTTGCTTTAGCTACTAAGAATCTGGTTTGTTTTCTTTGCAAAGAAGTTTGACTTTTACTCTTAGAGCTGTTCTGAGTCCTAGCACTGTCTTAATTTTCCTGTTCTCATTACATGTTCAATGTAGAGGTATGAACATCACAAACATCAAACCACTTCTCTGAAATAGGTTTTTTTGGAAATAGGCCATTCAGAGGAAGCTGAGAGTTGTGTTTTTTGTCCTTGTCACTCACTACTTTCCAGTATGAGTTGCCCTTGAGAAAGAAGATGGAGCTGTGTGCATAGGAGTAGTAAGCTGAGTCAATGTTTCTGAATGGATGGTTTTGTGGCACTACTGCTGGAAACACTTGGCTCATCTTCTTTGGATAAGAATTAAGTACTTGGTTTTGGTTGACATCAAATGCAAATACCTGCAAAGTAAAGCAGACAAACGCTTTTCTGAGGATAGTTGGCATTGAACTTAACTTACAGAAGGATCTTGATAGTTCTGACTTTGCACTGAATTCTGTAGACATTAGTTCTAAGTATTTTCCCATCTGGTGATCTGCCATTGTTGTGTAGGTCTGAAGTGATAAGAACATCTTTTAACTAAGGACTCGAGATGCAGTGATACTTACTAGAGACTCCTTGAAGAAGTAAATTAACTGCTGCCTCCGCTCATAAAAGGCAGTGTCCAAGGGGCTGGGGATGCCGGGGAAGCCTTCTGAAATCAGTTTGGGGTAGCTCCTTCCTTCTTCATCTTCTGTGTGTGCCTGGTCATTCTCGCTGTCATATCTCCAATACTGGTTTCCTGAGAACCAACCCAAAACTGTCAATGTGGTATATTAATACCAGATCATGGCTTGGGCCAGAAATACAAGCTGGGACTCCTAGACTTCACCCACCTTCCTAGGACAAACTGGCATGCCACTTTACTTCATGCCATTCCAAAGGGCAGTTGCCAGTAGGTCCCAAGTCAGCCCTGTGTGGTACTCTGCCATGATTCCAGAAAAAGAAGTCTTTCTCACTCAACCATCTCCTTGTGCCTCACATGACTTCTCAGTTTGACCCCAGTAATATTTGTCCTGCCCATCACTGCTGTGTTAGAATGCTAGTTGCCTCTCACAGTGAAAGCCCACAGACATCATGGGATATCTCTAGTCTTAATTTACAGACCATTTGTGGTGGTCTGAAAAAAAAAATTACTCCCAAAGGAGTAGCACTATTAGGAGGTGTGGCTTTGTTGGGATGGGTATGACACTTGTTGGAGGAAGTGTGTCACTTTGGGGGTGGGCTTTGAGGTCTTCATTGCTCAATCTATGCTCAGTGTGGTAGAGTTCACTTCCTGTTGCCTGTGGATGAAGATGTAGAACTCTTGGCTCCTTCTCCAGCATTGTATATGCCTGCATGCCACCATGTCCCATTATGATGATAATAGACTAACCATCTGAAACTGTAAGCCACCCAGTTAAAATATTTTCTTTGGTAATAGTTGTCATGGTGTCTTTTCACGGCAATAGAAACCATAAGACACCATTCTTTTCCATGTTAGAGGAACCTCGCCAAGTTTACTCATTTGGTGATTTAGGGACCTTCCTAAGATGAGAAGATACAAGCCCACCCTGAGCCTGCAGTCTGTCTAATTTCAAACAGGAGACATTACAATGAAACCTTGGTAAATGCTGGAAACATCCTGAATGCAAGTTCAGTAAGAAAAATAGAGCCAGACCTGAAGCATTGTTACCTTTAAAAAAATATCGCTCATCTTTTCCCCATGACCAGACGTGGACAAAGGCATCTATGCTTTGCACGGGGATTCCACGCCAGCCAGTGAGGATTTGGAGAGGGTCCCCGTAGCGAGTCCTGTTGTTGCGGTTTTCGTAGAGCCAGTACCAGCTATTGCGGAAGAAGTAGGTGTTGAACCTCACCCTCACCTCACCATAGTGGTTCCTCTCCTTGCGAATCCAGTCAAACACTATATCAAATGATCCCTCACATGAACCTGAAGAGGGAAAAAAAAAAATTCCAGCCACTTGTCACTGCAAACACCAGCATTCATAATTGGGAGATGACTACATGGTTAGTACTTCCTGTTGGAATATCTTAAAGAAGCACCATAGAGATTAAGCTTTGAGTAGCTGAGTTTAGAAAGCCACTCACAGGGTTCCCAGACTCAGTCTGGGTGCAGTTCTATAGCTACCCTAGCGCAGCTGGCCCATGCCTCTTGTTGGTCCATCTGATTTCTTGAGAGGATAGAGATTTGGTTCAGGACACACACTGCCATGTTTCCACTGGCAGAAACTGATGTGGCTGCAGCAGGCTTTGGGTGTCAAGAATGGAGGCACACGAGAACTGACCTGAGATGGGCTCTGTGACGGCCTGGGAATGGAAATGCCCTCCCTGTCTTGGGCATCTGCTGTAACCAACCGGTTTCTTTTTCTTTAAGACTTTAAATTTTTAATTATATGTATGTGTATGGGTGCCCCTAGGGGACAGAGGTGTTGGATCCCTGGGGCTGAAATTGCAGGCAGTTGTGAGCCTCCAGATGCAGGTGCTGAGAATTAAACCTCTGGAAGGCTGGAAGGCACTCTTAACTGCTGAGCCACCTCTCTGCCCCACCGTGTTTGTATCGAATAGCCATGGGTGCCTGGCATAGCAACTGCAAGTTTGTGATAACGCTGCTGTCTGGAATCACAGCTTCTTACAGTGGCTCTGCAGTCACACAGCTCTTTGATGCTGAGGCATGGGGGCTCTACCTGTCTAAAAGCCGTGATGTCCTCTGTCCTCACTAGTGTGTGAAGAGCTGGGAGAGAAGGCGGCACAAAAGAGATTGTTGCTCTTCACCTGTGGCTGTCTGTGCTCTAGTGTGGTCACTTTAAGAGCCTGCAGATGGGGTTTGAGGGCAGGTCTTCATGCAACCTGTGCTGTTTGGGGACCAGCCTCCAAGTGAACTGAGTTGAGCCTGCTGGCTTTAGCCTCCTCAGTGCCCTCAGATGGATCCACCCTAGGCCCAGCTTACCATATAGTCTTTGAATTGCTTTCCTGTCTGACCAGTCCAGCTCAAACACAGGCTCCTGGGGAGTGTAGTTTGGTTGCATTATGGATCCTACTCTGTAGGTGTGAGGCAATCCAAGGACATGGCCAATTTCATGGACAGCTACCTAGGAGGGGAACACAAACCTTAGGTGTGGGACCAAACCTGAGTCTTTGATGATGCAGGGTTCAGTCACTAAATTACAGAGGCCTGGCCTATGCCCTTTCAGAGTTGTGCCGCCTTAGGAGAGAAACAGGGTGAGGACTGGGGAACCACCTTTGGAGACTTCTAGAAGGTTATGTACACACCCAAGAAAAGCTGGGTTTCTGAACTTGTGCTAGGCGCTTTACCTTCCTGGCAGAGCAGCTGGAGCCTCTTACTTTGAGAAGGCTGATGCCTATGTCGCTGGAGAGAGGGGTGAAGTGCTCATCATCGTCAAAGTGGATCTCTCCCAGGTGCCAAGCGTGTGCAAACTCCTGTCCACTCCCGTCAAACACCCTCGGACAGCCCAGGTGCCGGCCTGGTGTGGGGAGAAGGGTGGGTAGCAGTGAATGAAAATGCCCGTCTTAAGTCCCCTTTGACAGCACCACAGTCTCCAGGAGCTAGTGAGGTCCATGGAAGAAACCAAGCTACTGACTGTGAACAATGTGACTATAAAGACTAGAAACAAGCTGAGTGTGGTGGTGCACACTTTTAATCCCAGCAGTCAGGAGACAGAGGCAGGTGGATTTCTGGTTTCTGAGGCCAGCATGATCTACAAGCAAGTTTCAGACAGCCAGGGCTACACAGAGAAACCCTGTCTTGAAAAAAACAAAAATAGCAAAAAAGACTAGGAACATCTTGATACTAACTGCTGTGTGTGTGTGTGTGTGTGTGTGTGTGTGTGTGTGTGTGATGGTAGTGCTGATGAAGGGAGGAGACAGCATTGAAGCTGGGGACCTCAAGGCCACTAGGCCACTATCTCTTACATCCATACTTCTATAGCAAACCATGTCTTGTGTACTCTAGAATTAAGAAATTAACCCAGAGAGAGAGAGAGGAGAGAGAGCAAGAGCAGCAAGGTGGATGGGGACACCTCTAGTTCACAGAAGAAATGTGGAAGTCAGGGTATTTGTCCAGTCTGCCACCAAGAAGGTAGTGCTTGTATGTGTCTTCACACAGGTCAAGTAGGCTGTACCCACTGCTGTTCCATGTGACCAGAATGGGTGGGTGATGGGCTGGGATGTGCTCCAGGCAAGTGAACCCCAACACTAAGATCTGAGAATCTACCGAGAGTAGGTTCCACCCTCTTAGATATCATCTCTGAAGAAGTCCAGCAGGTAGGACTTGGGATCACACCACTCTGGACTCTGGGTGACAAGACAGTCAAGTTGTGATTGGCCCAGGTTGCCATGGACCTGATACTGGGCATGGAGCTTTGGTGGAAGAATCAAAGACTACCTGCAGAATAGGCGGGAAGAGATACCACCTCTGTACCCCTTACCTCTCCCAAAACCCAGCTTTATGTCCACCATAGTGCCAGGGGCAGTGAGGTCCTCCCGGAAGTTCAGTGGTGTCACCTCGCTCCACATCCTGAAGGCCAGTCTAAAGATATATCTCTGCTCTTCCACAGAGAGTTGGCTGCTGTAGGCATCCCTGACCAGCCTCCAAGTCAGCGTCTTCCTGGAGAAGGCCCTCCTAGGCCCAGTGTCTAAAGTGCCCTCATGTTGCCCACCTGGCTTGGACAGCAGCATTTGAAGGAAGCGCTTTTGACGGGCCCTGGGCCAGAGACCCAAAGGGGTTGGTAGGGTTGGAGGGGTTGGCAGAGCAGCCTGAGGTGGGAGCCTTGTGTCAGGGATGCCACAGCGTGGCCTGTTCATAGCTGCCAGTGTAGGTGAGTCTAGTTCCCCGCTGGCTGGCAGTCTGTTTGCCTTCTGGAATCTCCGCACAGCTTGAGCCAAGGTGGAGCCCAGAGGGACCCCTGGTGACTCCTTTGAACTAAGCATCTCTGACCAGCCATATTTCAGTAGGAATCTCTGTGGGAAAGAAAAGCCCTAAATTCACAGAGTTGCCAACATTTTTCCTGTGCTATAGGGGCTAGTGAGGGGCATGGAGATTTAGAGAGTGCAGTTAGAGATAAAGGACATCATCCAGGGCCTACCAGAGTAAAGTAATGGATGCCACATGGCCTATGGAGAAGCAGGGTTGAAGCAGACCAGGTAATAGGACTGGGAGGGAAGAGGTCAGGGCTGGAGGTGGGTGCACACTGTGAGCTGAGGAGCTGAGAAGGAGGCCTGCTCAGGAAGAAGAAACTCCCCAACTCCAGGGATTAGGCAAGAATCATTCTGAAAGTCTGGTGGGTTTCTAACCCACAAGGACAGGGGAGGCAGGGGCAGGAGTGGTGTCCCTTGGCATCTGAGGCAAGCTTGGCCCATCGTCCTTTCTCACTGCCCTCCACCCCTGGGGGCACCCTGGAGCCAGGAGTTTATGGGGAAATTTTGATCATCTGTCTGCTTGTGGAGCTTGGTCACCACCAGATTGCAAGGGCGGTCGAGGAGCAGGGGGTCTGCTCAAGGCCACTCCAACCCATGACTCTGGTGAAAGGGAGCCCTGGTCTTCTTGTATCAGTGGATGCCACTCAATAGCACAGTGCAGGCAGTCTTTGCTGGAGCTGTTCTTTGTATGCCCAGGCTGGCAGGTGCCAGGCAAGGGATGCCATCAGCAGAGTGCCTGGAAGCACCGCACGCTCGCATTCAAATGTCCCACCCGACATTTAGAGCACAGGGCTGATCTTGCCTAGATGCTGGTGCTGCTAGGATTAACACCAGAGGGAGCTAGATGCAGCTCGGAGGTCGAGGTGCTTGCTTGGCTTGTGCAGGGCCCCAGGTGTCATTTCCAACTCTACAAAGATGACACCAGGTTAAGCAGACTCTCTGCCTCTGCACAGCCATCCTTCCATGTTATGCTCTGATGTCTACGTGTGTGTGTGTGTGTGTGTGTGTGTGTGTGTGTGTGTGTGATATACCGCCTGTGCACACAGGTGCTGCTGCTCTGTGGTCTCCTCTTACCTGAGCAGCATGGAGGTCAGCAATGGGCTTGGCCTGGCTCAGAGGAGATGGCTCTAGGTCCGAACGGTCCCGGCTGTGGAAGAGTCTCTCAGGCTGGGTGGGTTGGGGTGCAACCAGCCAGTAGAGCAGCAGTGTCAGACGCAAGGCAGAGGCAGCAAACATGGCCCCACTGGGACACTCTGGTCCTACCTTGCTGCGTCCCCGTCTCTTCTCTGAAGGAGCAGAACAAGGTGGGACCCTTTTATAAGCAAGCGGGCATTCTTCACCCAGCTCTTAAGTGTGCCTGCTAGGAAGCTGCTTCTGTGGCCCTGGTGAGCTGCCTTTGAAGACTCCAGGGGTCCTTTTCTCATGGGTATGAGAACTCCACTTCCTCTGCTCTTGGGGTATGGTACTTTTGAGAGGTGAACCTGTGGATTGCTCTCCTGTATTGACTTTCCTGGTCGAGTTTGCTCCTAAATGAACTGAGGGAGAAGTGCAGGATGCATGCACCTGTGCTGCTATGAAGGCCCTGCCTGAGCACTACACCATGCCTTTTAGGACTCGGCCTGCAGCTTTCAAACCATAACCCTCAGTTTGCTCCTATTTGGGTCGCTTTTTTCTGGGCGGTCTGGGGCTTAGGGCATGCTAATTTGTTTTTAGACTTTGTTGCCATTTTTCTTCTTACTGGTTGTTTTTCTTTATGGAGAAGAAGTATGTCTAGGGTAGGCAAGATGGCTCAGCAGGTAAAGGCAATTGCTGCCAAACCTGATGTCCTAAGTTCAATCCCTGGCCCCACATGGTAGGAGAGAGCCGATTGCTGTGAGTTGCTCTCTGACCTCCATGAGCATACTCACTGCTTGCTGCCCCAATAAATAGTAAATAAATAATATAATTAAAAATAGAATGTCTAATCAGCATATAGAAAAGTAAAACTTAAAACCAGTACAAGAAAGGGGGACCAAGCTCCTGTGGTGGGGCAGGGCCATGGTGAATATTTTTGCAGACACATACATTTATGTCTACCGAGAAGTGTATGTATGTGTGTAACAACTCCATGGAAGCCCTGGGTACCTGACTGTTCCTGAACACAGGTACTTATTGTGGAGTCCCAGTCCGTGGTGAGTGAGTCTGTGAGGAGAAACTAGGACCACTGAGGCCTACAACATAGCATACACGACCTGAGGGAGTAAGAGGCAACCCTTCAGTCCCTGGAGTCTAGAGCTGAGCCTGGAAGCTCATGTCAAAGGACACGCACAGGTCCTCACCTGCACCCAAGCCTGCCTTGCCCCTCTTGAAGCCTTGCTGTGACCAAGGGCCATTGGCACCAGGGATGGAAGACCATACATGAGGCATTTATAGTTTGGAGACAACATTCTGTAAATGTCTCCCCCAAGATGGTGAGGACCCTCCTGTTCTGCTGCCGTCAGTGTTTGTCTCTCCTTCAGCTTCCCTGGGAGCAATGGAACCCCTTTCACTCCGTCTCTTCCACTTTGTTTTTAAACTCTGCCTTGGCTGCTTTCTCTCCCTCCTCCATCACCTCTGCGCCTACCATGGGAGTCCAGCTTCTCTTTGTCAGGTGTTCGGCCTATTCCAGTGCCCTGAGAGGATCTACTGAAGATCCTGCCATCCTCTAGCCTGTTTTCCTTTGGAGAGGATGTACTTGTCCTTCCACTACATTCCGCTTTAAGGTGACCACTGTCAGAAAAGGTTCACAGGTGACTCCTGCACTGTGTGCATCTGTGATCACCAGATCAAACCCTCCAGCCTTGAAAATGCTGGAGAGATGGCTCAGTGGTCAAGAGTACTGGCTGCTCTCCTAGAAGACCTGGGTTGAGTTCCCAGCACTTAAATGGCAGTTCACAGCTGTCTGTAACTCCAGATCCAGGGGATCTGACACCCTCACACAGACATACATGCAGGCAAAACACCAATGAACACAAAATAAAAAAAAATCATTTTTTGGAAATGAAACAGAAATCTGTTCAATGAGCATACTGAGAGGAAACATGATCCCATGGTATAGTATCCCATCAAACAGGGTTTCCTATGGAGATTTTAATTATATGTAATTTTAGAGTTCTGTTCCTCACAGCTTTGTCTTAGCCAAAAGTACAGGAATGAAGCAAACTTTCCTAATATGTGCTTGGTGTGTAGGTGTGCATGTGAAAGTCAGAGGACAACTCTGGTGGTCACTTCTGTCACCATTATGTGTTTCAAGAACTGAACTCAGGTTGCCAGGCTTGCATGGCAAGGGTCTAGAAACAGACTATCAAGACCTGCTGGCACTACTGACATGGCAGCCTGTGCCCAGGGCTTCTCTTCTGCTGCACCTCAGCTCCACAGGGCCAGTCGGCAGTGGCTCAAGTTCCCTGTCCCTTGCATGGCCCATGACACTGTAATCTGATAGCACCTGCTAGAAAGGGGCAGTCAGTCAGTGCAGTTCCTAGCCCTGAGGCTCCTGCACATATAACACAATGCTTTCAGGACACCTAAGCTGCACGGAAGGTGCTGCCAGTGCCCTTAGCACTGACTGTGGTGCCTGCTCTTCCCCCAATAGGCGTCCTCCCCAGAAAAGGGCTCCCTGAGAAAGTTAACAGTGAAATGTGACTCTCAAGTCAGAAAGTCTGCGCTAGGTTCGATCCCATGCTCACCACCGCACCTTTGCTGTGGCCCCTCTGTCCATGTATGAAGCTCTTCACAATTACTGCTTAGCTCAGTGTGGCCTGAAAGTCCAAATGGCACTCATACCCTTGTAAGCTTTCCCCTCCACGTTAGTTGTGTCAGCTAGAGGCCAGCAGCAACGACAGGAGCACGTTTAGGAATAAGGGTCACATTGAAGTCAGAAGCCAGAGACCATAGTTCCTCAATTCCCTTCCCAGAGCACACTCCAGTGACTTGGTTTCTTATAAGGCCCAGTCTCTTTTAAGATTTATTTTCTTCTAAAGATTACGTGTATGTGTGTGTGGAGAGAAAGTGTGTCTGTGTGAGTGCAGATGCCTGTGAAAGCCAGAAGAGGGAGCTGGATTCCCTGCGGTTACAAGAGTTGTGAGCTGCTTGACGTGGGTGCTGGGAAATGAACCGGAAGAGCGGTAAGTACACGCTCATAGCCATTGAGGCACCTCTCTGGCACTTTTAAAAAATATTTTTAACACCTGTTTGTTTATTTAGTTATAGAGAACCACATGTGTTGGGGTCAGAGGACAACCTGTGGGAATCAGTTCTCTCCTTCCCGAGACTGAGCTCAGTTATGAGGGTTGGCACCAAGGCCTTTACCCCACTGAGTCTCTGAACCAATTTGCCAGGCCTATGCCCAACCTTTTAAAGATTCCATGAGGTTCTTAGGACCAAGATCCTACCACACCAAACTTTGAGGGACACACTAAATCATTCCCACACCCTTCCTCCTCTACTGTGATGATGATAAGAGGGATTTCAGGGTGCTCTGAGGATCGGACCCTATGTGTAAAACACATGGTATCAGGCTGGGCAGGGTGTGCCCTCATGGAAGATGCCTTCTAACCTGCCTTCCATGAAGACAGCTCTGCCTGTGCCATCTTCCCTGCCACCAGCCCACAGGCACATTTCTTAATGCAGCTCAAATCTAGGCCAGGACCGCCTAGTTCAGTGGTTCTCAACCTTCCTAAGGCTGCGACCCTTTAACACAGTTCCTCGTGTGGAGGTGACCCCCAACCATAAAATTATTCTCATTACTACTTGGTAACTATAATTTTGCTGCTGTTATGAATCAATGTAAATATCTGATATGCGGGATATCTGTTATGTGGCCCCTCTGAAGGGTCACAACTCACATGTGAGAACCACTGGCCTAGAAGAAATAAAGTTTGGGGACAGATTTTTTCAGAACCTCTTTCTGCGGGGTGCTACATTTCTATCTTCTCTTCCTTCTCTTCTTTCTTCTACCTCTCTAAAAACAGCCTGATGGATATGCTGCAGTTATATTTCAGGAGATAAAATCTTCATATTTGAAGCATAATTATCCACAGCAAAAGTCAGAACTTTAGGTCTTGTTTATTTTTATTTGGATTTTTGAGATGGCATCTCACTATATAGGCCTGGCTGGCCTTAAATGCATGGCTGTCTTGTCTCCATCTCCATTCCCTTGAATGCTGGGATGATGAATGTGTTACCATGATTGGTTAGCCAGGTCAGCATCAGAGAAAGACCATGTATGTTGCCCCCGAACACAGCTTTGCACCAAGAACCACACATGATATTGGGCTAGAGTGATGGATCAGTGATTGAAAGCACTTGTTCTCTAAGAGGATCTGGGTTCAATTCCCAGTACCCCTGTGGGGATGCACAGCTGTCTCTAACTCTACTTCTTGGGGATCTGACACCCTCTCTCCTTGCTTCTGCAGGCACCAGGCATACACATGGCACAGAAACATAGATACAGACAAGACCCNGTATACATAAAAAAGAGAATTAAAAAAGGCTGCACGCACAAGTAACCATGTGGATGATTTCATTTCCTTTTTTCTAGGCCCAGGAAGCTCCCCCAGGGTCCAATAGCCAGTTACACCTGGCCTGGGTTTCAAGCTGGACTCCACGAAGACAGTGATATGCCGACAACAGCTTCTCCAGAGCCCTGATTCGGGGCTCTATCCTAGAGGCAGCCACAAGCTGTCCTGTGCACGAAGAAGAATCTGGCCTGGCACGGCCTCAGCAGCAGCTGTCTGGCTGCAGCACTTTCCTGATGCCTGCAGCCAGGGCTTGTGGTGTGGGACTCTCCGCTGTGCAGCTCACAGGCAGGCCCTGGGCAGCCATTGCACGAGTTGTACTGGGGCCAATGGCTACAAACTGCAAGGAGGCAAGACACAAGAGACACAGCTTCAGCACCACAGCAAGGGCCGTGTGCAGGCATCATCTGGACAGACTTTCCTGTGTGATGTTTCATATAAACAACAGTGCCACCTAATCTGAAGCTGGCTTCAGGGTCTGTACAATCCCTTCAGTCAGAATCTCACTATCACCTGTCCTTGGAACTGGGTATGTGGGGACAAAGCCTAGGGTAGATACCATCTTCCTCAGGGGCTCCAACTGCAGACAGTTCTGCTTCAATTTCAGGGGCTCTGAGTGGGAGCAACTGGGAAGCATGGGGTGCCAAGTTGGGTCTGGATCCCCAGGAACACAGAACAGTCATAAGCTGGAAGGCCAGGGTTCAAATCCCGGCATCCACTCCCTCTGCCCCCACCTTCTTATCTCCAACCAAGCTGTCCACTGGGCTGCTGGGGGTTACATGAAGTGGTCAGGGTGAACTACTTGTTCAGTGCTGGGCACAGGCATATGCTCACTGACAGATGTGTTACTTCTAGGTGCACATATGGCCATCTCACAGGCCATGTGGTCACAGAGAAGACAGGAACGAAAAAGAAAATGCAATGGCTTTCATTCATTTGGTGGCAGGTACCGTAAAGTTCTCAGTGCTCTGCCATGGCTCCTTTGTGGTATTCTATGTGAGTCAGCCATAAGAATTAGCACAGGTCATAGGTTACTCCTTAACTTTCTGTGAACCCCTGCACTTTAAATAGCACTGTATAAACACTGGGTCTCACAAGCACTCCTACAAAGGAAGGAAGGCCACTGTGCAAATCTGGGGCAGAGCTGAAACAAGAATGCCAAACCACCCAATGCATGGATTTCAGGACTCTGCCCTCTGTCAACCTCAACAGTACCCATGTGGGCCGGCACAGTCCTAGTGATGAAGGAAGACTCCCATTATTTCATATTGGCTTTCTGGCTCTGGAATAACCCACATTTGTTGTGATCTATGTTATCCCGGAAACTCTTTCCTGGCAGCTGCAGAGCCCAAGGCCCCAGCGGCATCTGTAAGTACTGGTGTGTGCTGCACTGAACAGTGGCAGCTGCAGAGCCCAGCGGCATCTGTAAGTACTGGTGTGTGCTGCACTGAACAGTGGCAGCTGCAGAGCCCAGCGGCATCTGTAAGTACTGGTGTGTGTTGCACTGAACAGTGGCAGTATGAAGATTGGGGATGCCAAGAACCCGTGGGTTGCAGAAAGGAATGGGACAGATTTAAGATGGGCACCTTCGCTATGCCCCAGCTGCTCCATGAGTCTAGACAGCACTGGCAGCAAAGCCCAAGTGTCCATTTTGCTCTAACTTGGGTTTGCTTAGGATGAGGACAGAGTAAGGTTTTCGTGGTATGAGTTCTTATTAAGGTAGACCAGCATGGTCAGCCCAGGGAGTTCTGAGGCATGTTCCCATCAGTGAGCTACTCAGGCACTTCACGGTTACCTGGTGACTCATCCACCACGTCCACAGAGACATGTGAGCAGCATTGGCACTGTTGCTAACCCTTCCCCGGTGCTCAAGATCTCACACAGTCAGTGACCATGCTGAGCACCCATGGACCTTTCTCTTCAATTCTGTACAGGATTCAGGTGCCACCTTCCTCCCCTAGTAACCCCTGATAGAAGCTGGCCTTCTGGTAATGTGCTATATGATGCTGGCAAGGTGTTTAAGCCTGTAAGGAGGGTTTCCCTGGTAAAGAGGACAGTCACCCCCATCCTGCTGGATCCCACAACCAGACTAGCACAAGCTATGGCTTCAAGAACTTTGACCACTGCCTGGCAACTGCTAGGATCATGGCTATGTATCACTACAGCCCACAGCCTGGCACGTATCTTCCTGGGCTCTAACATGGCATCGTCCTTTTCAGCTGTGTGAACTAGGGCAGGGCTCAGCTGCTCTGCACCTAATGTTCCACCTTGAAACTGGGCAGTCTGAGTCCAGGTGGGACACACCTGTGAGATGCAGCTGTGATAAGCCCAAGTGTTGGAGTCACCTGACTGAAGTGAGCTCTGGGGGGTGGAGATGGAACCTACTGTCCCTGGGTTCTAGGCCACACTTTGTACCTTCTCCTCAGTCTCTGTAGGGTCTGGTCAAAGGCCACAAGAGTGATACTACTTAGACTCATAACAAATACAATCCCTGAGTGTGTGAATGGGAATCCTTTAACAACAAAGATAGATGTTTCTAGACTAGAAAGCCATTTCAATCAAGGCATGGAATGCACCAACACGCACATCAAATCCTGCCAGAAGGGCCTCACTTGTGTCCTCGACTTATCAAGGACAATGCCATGCAGGGGCAGGGAAGGCCAGACAGTTGGCTATACAGAACAAAAAACTTGGGGCTAATATCCCCAAATTAGAGTAAGATCCGCCCAGAGGAGACCAGCAATGTACGCAGAGCACCAGTGAAGAAATCGCAGGGACCCTTCTGACTCTCCAGGCACTTCACAGATGTCTGACTCAACATGCAAATTCCAGGATAAAGAGCAAAAAGCTGAAGTCCATAGAGTACCATACCTTAATCTGATCAAAGCTGCCACCAGATAACGCCTGAATATACTCCAGGCTGTATTTAAGGCCGGAGGGGCTGAAAAATGTGATGCTGGCTGGGACACCCTAGGGGAAATGAGAAGATGAGAGCTAGCTTTGCCCCTAGACAGCATTCCTCAGCTCATCAACTCAACCCTTCCAGCCCCACACCTCACAGGGGCTCTGCATCGGTACACTCTCTGGCTCTGTGCCAGGAGCTCTGCATCGGTACACTCTCTGGCTCTGTGACGGGGACTGCATCAGTATATTCTCTGGCTGTGCCAGGGGCTCTGCATCGATACACTCTCTGGCTCTGTGCCAGGAGCGCTGCATCGGTACTCTAGGGCTCTGTGCCATTCTCAGCCCACCGCGGCAGAGTTGGAAGGATTTGTTTGTAAAGCATGCTGAGGTTGGAGAGACTGGCATTTACCACTGACCGAGTGCTCTGCTGGCCCTCAGTCAGTCTGTCCAGAAGACACTGACTCTGTGGAGCTCAGCATCAGTAGTGGAGGCAGCCCGTGGGGTTAAACAGCCCTCATGGAATTAACAGTCTTCTTGTTGGCTTCTGCCAACTTCTATCCACTAGGGACAGAGCACACAACCAGCCAGCCTGCATGGTTTCTCTGCGCTGGATTGTCCATTAGAACCCCCAGAACAGGCACGATTTGCAGATGCTGTTCCAGGAGGGCAAAGGGATGAGACTTCTGAATGGAAATGATGGAGCTAGCCATTAATGTAAGAAGAGCTCTCCACTCTCCTGCCCCAGGTCTCCCAATCCCAATTCAGACTCCACAGTGAGTTCCTCCCAGTGTGGGCCCAGCCTCTGCCCCAAGGAATGGAGAACAGAGGCAATAACAAGACCACTGTGTATTCCAGGCCTTTGTATATGGTAGATGTTACATAAGCAGCTTTGTATGAATTATCTTATTTAATCTTTATAAAACTTTCACTGCATGGGTCTATTACCATATCACAGACACAGAACCAGAGCTGCAGAAAAGCCACTTGCTCAGTCACGTCGCTGGAAATGAAAGCACCCAAAGGAGAATCAACACTGCAAACTCATACCCCCAACTCCCGCTCCTCCCCTGGGGCCTGCCCTTCCAGGACTTGCTCTCCCTTGAAACTCTACATACCTGATTTTCATAGTAGTTCTCCAGGTTCCCCTGGATTCCAGGGTGTGGAATTGTCTGATAGACATGCATGCTTTCCATGGGGATCCCTGTGCACAATCAAAACCAGGAGACAGGCTTCATCATACTGAGAATGGGATGGGGCCTCTGCACCCTAGTGTAGCTGATGGGGACTGTCACCATGCCTCTGAGCACCAACTCCTCAGAAATGGAAAGCTCAGCAAGGGGGCAAAAGACCCTGCCCAGCCCTCTGTGGCCTGCAGAGCACTGTGGAATCAATCCACAGTCGGGAAGGCTGAGTTAGCAGAGAAAGGCCCAGAAACCACAGCCTTCATCGTTACCCACAGATGCCTTTGGCTCTCATGTTTGTGTGAGTTTGTCCACACAGCTCTGATCCTGGCTGCTCCATGAATCCCACAGTTGTGCCAGGAGACCCAACTGCATCCCAGTTCTGTCTGTACACGGGCATGTGTTCTTCCTGGGCCTCAGAACATTCATCTTCACGGATGCTATGAGTTCATCCTAGTCACCTTTGTCCTTGAGCATTTTCGGAAGAATCTCTCCTTTGATAGTTCCACAGGGAAAGAGAAGAGGCAGTGCTGAAGATGGCCCTGTGAACACACAACAAGACATTGTAAAGCCGGTAAAATCTCAAAGGGAGAGGTAGTGCTGAAGACAACCCTGTGAACATTCCACCAGACACTGGAAAACTTGTAAAATCCCCAAGGGGGACACTGCACAAAGCAACTCCCAAGAGGGCAAAGCCGGGTGCCCCAGGCTCAGCTCTGCTATAAGATCTCAGTTCCAGCACCTGTCACTAGGGTGGGCAACTGCTGTGCTGTGTTGGCCTTGAAGGGTTCCATGAAGGGAACAGAGGGAACTGAGCAAAGAGCCTAGAAACTCAGCCACAGAAACAAAGCACCGCTGTCCTATTTGCTGCCTGAACTCTGTCAGGAGGTGGCTCCCGGGTTCATGGACCCTATCTGGAATGCGGGCCTTGTACTTAACTAAGTAAGAAAATAAGTATGGACTGGTACTGGGCACATTTCCTAGCTGTGGAGGGAGTTTTGGATGAGTCAGGCACATGTGCAGGAGACAGTAAGGAACTGGCACTTTGGAGTGGCTCTGTAGCCACCTCCAACAAAGACAAATTCCCTGCCAGTCATGCCAACAGCCCCTTAACCAAGTGCCTAAAGGGCACAGAAGACAGGAGGCTGCTCCAATGGCCCCGAATCTCACTCTGCCCCACCACCTACCTCCACCTGTGGAGACCCAAAGCAATGTTCAGCCCTGAGCACTTTGCAAGATGCAACAAAACCATCCAACCAAACTGAGGGACTGTCAGATGCAAGAACCTTCCTCAACCGTGAACACGTTTTACTAAAACCAACCATTTCTTCCTTATCAGATCAAGAAGTGAAATGAGTGTTGGTCATGCACAAACACCACATATTCCCTATACCATGACAATCCCTCTGAATGCACTGGTGACTGAGATCAGAGGAAGAATGGGAAGAACTCTCCCCGGCTAGCACTGGCTCTGAGAAGCAGTAGCTAAGAATAGCTGTAGGCCACTGTGTTTGAAGTACAAGCAACAGTGAGATGCTGGTGGATGTTTTATTTAAACCACTCTGTAAATATTGGTACCAACATAGACAAGCACACGGTTTGGGAAATGATTAATATAGATCACAGCTGCCTGCTGAGTTGTCTCTCCAGCAAAGTGCTGCTGGGACCTCCAGAGCACACAGTTTAAAGACACACTCAGGTGCAGTGCTCACCACCCGAGCCCAGGTGGCTCTCCTGTGTCTTTATGTGAGGGTTGTGGCCTGAAGGTGCAGGAAGCTAGGGACTAAAGCTACTTGTAGAGCACCTATGGGAAACCAAAACAGTTCAACTTTCCAGAAAGCCTTGCTCCAAAGGCATGGAAGGAGCTTCTAGATGATTCTTGAATCTCCCTTGCCATTTATCTCTTCATACTGTTATTCCTAGCTGGGTTGGAAGCACAGGACTCAAGTTTCATCATTTATCCCTAAGGCTGGGCTACAGTGGTGCAGGGCTTGCTGAGGACATGGGCTTGTCTAGCCAAGACCTGCCACGTAGGCATGTGGGGTTCACATATGAATAGTCAGTTAGCTCAGCTGCCTTCCCAGGAAGGGACTAACCTGTGGGCACAAAAGAAGGAAATGTTCCTCATGGAACGAGCACCTGGAAGATTGATCACTAGAGATGCAATCCCAACTACACCAATTAGAGGAAAAGATGGGTAGACAAGGTAAGAACACACTCAATACCACAAAGAGCAGCACGACACCAACAAAAACTAGTGGCCCTACAACAGCAAGACTTGAACACCCAAATATAGATGAAGCAGAGGAAAATGACCTAGGGAAGTAGAAAAAGACAAGATCTCCTGAGTAAATTGGGTGCATGGGGACCTTGGGAGAGGGCTAAAGGGGAGGGGAGAGGCAGGGAGAGAGCAGAGAAAAAATGTAGAGCTCAATAAAAGTCAATTTTAAAAAAGGGAAAAAATAAAATGACCTGAAATTAACTTTAGAAGAATGTTTGAGGTCCTTAAAGAGGAAATGAAAAATTCCCTCAAAGAAATAGAGGAAAAGACAAACAAAAAAATGGAAGAAATCAACAAATCCCTTAAAGAAAACCAAAAAGCAATCAAACAGATGAAAGAAACAATTCAAGACTTGAAAACCAAAACAGAGACAGTAAAGAAAACAAACTGAGGTATTATAGGAATGGAAATTATGAAAAATGATTAGGAACCACAAATGCAGGCATAAACAGCAGAATACAAGAGATGGAAGAGAGAATCTCAAGCACTGAAGATACAATAGAGGAAATAGATTCAAAGAAAACATTAAATCTAACAAAAGCATAATACACAATATCCAGGAAATATGGAACACCATGAAAAGACCAAACCTAAGAATAATAAGGATAGAAGAAGAAGTCCAATTCAAAAGCACAAAAAATATATTCAACAAAATCAGAGAAGAAAATCTTCTCAACCTAAAGAAAGATATACATATGAAGATACAAGAAGCTAACAGAACACCAAATAGACTGGATAAAAAAAGTCCCCTTACCACATAATAATTGAAACACTAAACATACAGAATAAAAAAAAGAACATTAAGAGCTACAAAGGAAAAAGGCCAAGTAACATATAAAGATAGACCTATCAGAATTACACCTGACTTCTCAATAGAAACAATGAAAGCCAGAAG